>VDFB02373365.1:296738217-296749759 GCA_007258455.2 Sequoia sempervirens | reverse complement strand
GGATATATATATATATATATATATATATATAGAGAGAGAGAGAGAGAGAGAGAGAGAGAGATCACAGTGAGACCCCATTTCTATGGATTTTTTTCAAACAACCCACTACCTTGTCAATTATACTGCATTGACAAGCTAGTGAGCTCACTAGCTAGTCTATGGTACCATATTTTGCATACATGTCTACCAAAACATTTTTGTCAAACAATTCACATGCCTTGTCCATGCTTCCATTTTGTGCCTATCTTGCAATCATGGCATGCCACGAGACCACATTTCTTTAAGGCATTCCATCCAAAAATTCATGTCAGCTTTGTCTATTCTAGAAATACTCTTCTATATGATGATTATAAGTATTTTGTATGAAGGGTTGAATGACATATATTTCATTTATTTGTATGGATTCATTTTTTAGGAACTAATATTTGTCTCTTTATCATGCTATAGATAAAATTATCTATCATTCCAAGGAAACAAACAAGGATTAAACCAACATAGGAAGAGTCCAAAACTAAGAAAGCAACATGGATGAGGGAACATCGTGAGAAAAAGAAATTGGATACGATTGACGAAGGCATGCCAATTGAAGATGAACCTCAACCATCAAAAAGAGAAAAGGAATTGGTGACATAAAGGGAATGAATGCAAAAGAATCATGTTAAGATATATTTGAATACTGTAGTTGGAGACACACCCTCTACCACAAGTGAATATGAAGGGACACCATCTACTGCAAGTGAATATGGAGGGACCCCATCTACCACAAGTGAGTATGGAGGGACACCATCTACCACATCTCAAGTTGAGATTATATCATCACTCACATTTGAGTAAGGAGGTACACCATCATCCCCATCTCAACCTCAAGGTATGTCATCTATTCCATCCTTGATTGAAGGTACACAATCTAGACCATCTCACTTAAATATTGATGAAATTATTAATGTTGAGATGAATGTACCTATGAGAACACCACAAAATTTTTCATAGAAATCCAATTTTTTTGATTAATATTGATGAGAATATTTTGTAGCCAATGGAGGGTAAGATTCCACAACACACTTGTAGAAGATATGCTGATAAGATTTGGAGATTATTCTTTGAAAATTTAAATGAGACCACAAGTTGTCAACTATTTGTTGAAATCATGTGAAGTATAAAGTATAGGTCCATCATGAAGATTCTTGGGTTGGGAACATTGAATGCTTCAAGTGAAAATACTATTGTGAAGAATCTAATGTATGCTTATGATAGTGTGGGTAAGACCTCATGCTCAAAAGATAGTAATGTCACCCAACATGTCATTACATCAACTTTAGTAAGTAATCAAAAAAGGATATCTCATTTCATTAGAAAGATGAGTCAACAATTGAGAATTCATAGAAAAACTTTATCAAGCACCATTCAAAAGTGCCAAAGAATTGAGGACATTGATTGCACTGAATTATGGGCATTGTCAGGGAGACTCCCAAGAAAAGATAAACCAGTTGTTGAAGCATTGACATAACTAATTGAAGAAAATTGGAAGAATAACACAAGGACATCTCTGAATCAAAGGGATGTGGTAAGAAGGAGAAGCGATAGTTGAAATTGTGAGCCACATCCAAAGCATTTTTTGGATATGACTCAAACCATTTTTTCATAAATTTCTAGAAGATTATTCTAAAATTCAAAATTTTCAAAGATATTTTGAAATTATTAAACCTTTTTATGTCAAGATAAATCACACATGCACTACTTGTTGTAGATTACATATTGAATTTTCTAACCATTATGACGTTTATCGTTCTATATTTTTAGATTTGCACACTAACAATGTTTTTCCAGATTGTGGCATACATGTCTTACCAACATCTTAAAGAGACTTCTTATCAAAAAATTTATGTGAAAGAGAGGAAGGAACAATATTCTATAGGAAACTATGCTTGGATGACACATGCCAATTGCAGTGGCTTGTAACGTATGCCAATATGTGAACATATGGAAAGCACACATGCAGATGGAAAGCAATTAATAGAGTTTGGAAAGTATAAAATAGTGGCATACAATACAAAAGATGGTAATCAAGCAAAATGGTGTGATTTGGTTATTCAAAAGATTCTAGTGTATCAGTTTATGTCTACATTTCGTGACAATTTAGTGTATGAGTATGCAAGGCATACCCATAGAGCTCGATGGCTGGAATTGCAATTCAAGTTATGAAAGGACACCTTTCCAGTTGGTAGCATAGCTTCAGTGGCCAAATTTGCAGAGAACTACACTCTATAGCCACACCGTGAGGTGTAGTCACAATATTACAACTCCACACAGGTTTCTATATTTGTGCACAAAGCATTCATTCATGCAACTGATAGTACAAAGGATAACAAGAAGGTATTTATGGAGTACCACTTTTACATTAGTGATTATCACACACATTCTCCAGAGTTCATGCAAGGTTGCTTTCAATTATTCTACAATGATTTGTCTAGGAGGGACATAACATATAGTTAGTATATAATATGGTTAGATAACTATTCAACATAGTTTTAAAACTTGTGGATGTTCTATTGGTTGAGCAAGATGCATGTTATTACAGGTGTTCAACATATGTGGAACTTTTGTGAGGTCAGGCATGGAAAGGGGGAGCATGATGGTGCAAGAGCATGTGTCAAAAGAGCATTAGCACAAGAAGAGTTAAAGTATAAAGACAATGCAAAGTTAACAGATGCAAAATCAATCATTGAGTGATGTAATGCTTTGATGGGTCCAAGTAATGAAGTTAAGTCTTCAGTTCGTATATTTTTTTAGCTGATAGATGATACTAAGATTGCACCATATGAGAATTTTTGTACACTGACAGAATTAAGTGAGCTACACTCTTTCCTTAGCTCAAATGTAGGTTCATGGAGTATCCATATGTGGAATATGACATGCTTTTGTTCTTCATGTACAATTCAAGCCTAGAATGAGTGCGAGTCAAAGGAGTGGGTTGATGAATGGTGGTTAAGTTATCTTATCCCACTTCACACACATTAGCCTTCAATGACATTGGAACTGACACAGATGGAATCATCGGTTGAATTTAACCACATATAAGATCTAGTTCAACCAGGTAATATATCTACTTGCATAGTTTTTGAAATTCCTATTGTTATCTTACTTTGTAGTGTATTTGTAATGTTGACTAATTTCATCTAATTTGATGCACATATCAATGTAGGGCATGTTTATGCAGTTTTTGCAAATGAAGACAATGAAGAGAGAATGTATTATTACTTTTCTCATTGTGCTGAGGCCAAAAAGAAATTGGAGGCCCCAGTTGTAGATGGAGAAAACCTCAAATACCCTATAGGCTCAGTGGTTGTTACTGGAATGTGGCTTAGAAGGTACCCACATAAGAGTGTTAATGTTTGGCTATTTTAGGAATTTGACATGCATCAAAAGATTCTTCATTACTCGAACCTTGTCATGGCATCCAATGTTCATTTTATCAAATATGGGGGTAGAACTTTGAACAAGACCTTGTGGAAGGTGTGTGAGTTTGACCATGAGATAATACTTGAAACAATAAAGAGTAGAGAAGACCTGGATGGTTCATTTGATTAATTTGTAAGTATGCACATTGTTTCTTATTAATTTGTAAGTATGCACATTAATTAGTATTAAAATTTAGAGTATGTACATCAAGATTAGTTGATTTTTAGACCTTTCATTTCTATATTTCAAGTTTACATATGTTTTGGTTCCAAGTTTGTACATATATTTTGGTTTGAAGTTTACATATGAATTTGAGAATATTATATGCTTTGGTTAAATGTGTAGCATATACAAGATAGCAGGCCAACTAGCTTGCCAATCTGATGAAATTGGAAAGGTAGTGGGTTCTTTGAACAAATGGGTCCAAGAAATGGGGTCTCACGATGATGTACATCACTATGAGACCCCATTTCTTGGACCCATTTTTTCAAACAACCCACTACCTTGCCAATTTCATGGTGATGTATCAAATTGCTTCTAGTATTGACCAAGCTATGTGCCTTTCACATGTACATTTTACTTATGTCAATGCTCTACTTATTTTCTTTAACTTGAAGTCTTTATTTTTATATTTACTTATTCTTCCATTCTATCATGTTGAAGAAGTGGAGAGCTACAAACATTATAGATAGGAAATATTGTATAATTTTTTTCATGATTTGTTATCTTCAAAAATTTCTTATGTATTCATTCTTATTTGTTTGTGTCTAATCATATCATGATCTATTTGGTGATTCATGCCTCACTTTGTATTATTTCATGTTGCTATATCAAACAAAAGGTGCAATAGGTACATTAGATTATGTTGATTGAGGTGTAAGGGTTCATATTTCATTCAATCATGATAGTTGAGGTTGTGGTCTGGTAGTATTTTTGAGTGTTTTCATTCATAGTACATTGGTAATAGTATTAGGTGTATCATTGTATTATGTCGCAAGTTTATTAATGTTTCTTGTGGTCATATTGAGCTTAGTTTCAAATCCTTTCAATCATTGTTAATGAATTTTGTATGTGATTCTTGTTTGAAAACACCCAATATATAATTTGTGTATGCTTGAGCTTGTGATACAAGGTACCCACCTTTGGATTATATGCATAAGTATGATAGATTCCTAATTTTATGGTTTTCTATTGATATATCCTACTGAGAGCCAACCTTGGGCATAGTGACATATGGATATGTTGAGTTAAGTAGATTTGAGGAAAGCTTGTGAAGCTATGGTGACATGTTCATTGACTAGGAGAAATCCTACTAACCATACATTTCTATGTAAGATTACCTTTGACTTCTCATTACTAAATGGACCCTTTGAATTCAATTACTTTTTATGAGTTATGCATGATCACAGTCATAAAAGGGGCAACAATCTCATGACAAACATTAAATTTTAAGAACAAGAGTTATAAGGGCATACTTGAAGGTGTTTGAAGATGGTCATTAATGGCAGATTGCACAAAAGGTTACAGACCTTAGTTAAAGGGAGTGCAATTAAAAGAGGAAAGATAGTCCATAAGGTTTCAAGACAGTAGTCCTTAGGTCCATAATAATTCATTTTAGTTATTTTTTCATTGTTATGCTTTTGCAAAGTGGTATGTGATCTATAAAGAGAATTTCATTTCATAAATCACCAAAACAATGCAAATATTAGTGGTTGTATAAGTCTTACCACTGTGCAAATTCAAGAGGTATCATTTTTATAATTTGGAGGAAATACATACAATGCTTATATTAGAACTAGAATCCAAGGATATTCAAGTTCAAAGGCATGTCAGTGGTTGTTGCTGACTTCAAAGAAGATGTTGCTCTCTGATATTCAAGTTCAAAGGACTTTTTTCAAGGTTTACGTACATTTTCATGTGATATCAAGTGTCATTAGGCACCTTGTAGGTTATGATTTTGTAGCCCTTCACACTGAATCACTCCAACCTACGTTCAACTGGCTCAATCCCTTAAGAGTCCAAAGTGCAAAATGGATACAATCTTTGATGGGCTATAACTCAAAAACCATGATAGTTACAAACTCTCTATCTGAGGACACAGGATCATGTTGGGCCCCTCTACAATAACCTCTCTTATTTTTTACTATCTTGGAGGTGTTTTCTTATGGTGATAACTTTTTAGTTGAGGAAAAAGTTGTCAAATGCAAGCAGTGTAAAGTTGCAAGTGGTGCAACTTTCATTCTGCAACTCGTACGACTAAACGGACTATTCCAACATTTCTAGATGGGTAGATTTACACTAGGAATGGTACTCTTTCACACCCAAACACTCCCAATCACTCTGAGCTCCATTCAACCAGCTTGATCCCTTAAGAGTCCAAAGTGCAAAATAGCTACAATCTTTGACAGGCTATACCTTGGATATCGTGACACTTACAAACTCTTTTTCTAAGGCTACAAGATTGTGTTAGAACCCTCTACAATAGCCTCTCGGTTTTTTCTATCTTGGAGGCATTTTCCCATGGTGACAACTTTTTAGTTGAGGAAAAAGTTGTCAAATGCATGCAATGTAAAGTTGCAAAGTGGTGTAACTTTCGTTCTACAACTCGTACGACCAAATAGATTGTTCCAACATGTTTGGATGGGTATGTTTATGCTAGAAATGGTAATCTTTCACACCTAAACACGTCCAATCAATCCGAGCTATGTTCAACCAACTCGATCCCTTAAGAGTCCAAAGTGCAAAATGGTTGCAATATTTGATGGGCTATAACTCAGAAACTGTGATTCTTACAAACTCTCTATTTGAGGCTACAGGATTGCATTGGGACCCTCTACAAAAACCTTTCTCATTTTTTTCTATCTTAGAGGCATTTTCTCGTGGTAATGACATTTTAGTTGAGGAAAAAGTTGTCAAATGCAAGGAGTGTAAAGTTGCAAAGTGGTGCAACTTTTGTTCTGCAACTCGTACGACCAAACAAACTATTTCAATATGTCAAAATGGGTATGTTTATATTAGGCATGGTCCTCTTTCACACCTAAACATGATAAATCACTTTGAGCTACGTTCAACCAACTCGATCCCTTAAGAGTCCAAAGTGCAAAATGGATGCAATCTTTGATGGGCTATAACTCAAAAAAATGATGCTTACAAACTCTTTGTCTGAGGCTACGGGATTATGTTTGGACCCTCTACAATAACCTCTCTCAGTTTTCGCTATCTCAGAGGTGTTTTCCCGTGGTGATGAATTTTTAGTTGAGGAAAAAGTTGTCAAATGCAAGCAGTGTAAAATTGCAAAGTGGTGAAACTTTCATCTTGCAACTCATAGGACCAAACAAACTATTCTAACACATCTAGATGAGTATGTATACACTATTCATGGTCCTCTTTTCCACCCAAACACACCGAATCACTCTGAGCTATGTTCAACCAGCTTGATCCCTTATGATGGCATGCAAAACAAAGGAAAAGAGAAAAATTCACATGACAGTTGACAGGTATGAGTTTTCCACACCAAAATCATATGATTGCATGAAAGACCTGTAAAACATCTAGGTGTCAAAATAGTTGAGGAAAGCCTAAACCTTTTCATTCTCAAATGGGTTATGGTCTAATTACTATGTGGATCTCATACTTAATTGAATTGATTATTAATATTAGTATTTAGGTAACTTTCTTATTCCTATTATGGATCTAATCACAAATGAGAAGGCTACATGAATCTTAAAATATTGTATGATCATCCTCAAGTCTAGCAAGGGAAAGACATTTTTTAATTATCCTCCTTTCCCTTACAACAATATGGTTGTTGTAAAGAGGAAAATTTTCAAAATTTTAGAAAAAAATTGAAAGATTTATACCTAAACCTAAGCATAGGTCAATTGAAATATGATCCCACATGGTGGCTTATGACCTAGCTAAAGAGAATCATGAGCAATGATGTTAATAATTTCACACTAGAGCCTTGACCATAAGTAGAAGCTAAAAATAGCCCAAAGAAGAGGTATAAATATATGTTTATACATGAGATATTACAACTCCTATTCCTACTCCTTCACAATCATATCAAACATTCTAGAAGAAATTTGTTGCATATCACCTATAATTATAAAATGCATTCTTTGAAGAATCTAGGTTGGTGTGAATATAGAATAAGTAATTGGTGAAAATATGGGCAAGAAGTTGGACACATGGTGGACAAACAAAGTCAATTTTCCTTGGGTAACAAATGGGATGACATATATGAGAAGGATCATTTCAATCCTACCTCTTCCTTCACTCTAAAAAAGCCTCAAATCCAAGTAAGTGAAATAACAATAATATCATTTGGAAAATCAAAACCTCCAAGTTTCCAAACCAAGTAGCTAATTAAATAGGTAGATTTGGTGCTAGAACAATTCACAACCTATGCATCTACCCAACCATATATTTCATTTAAAAGTATCTCGACCCCACTCCAATGAGTATTTCAAAGAGAACAAGAGAAACAATTAACTCTAGTTCTTATTGGAGAGGAATCTACCTAAAATGTCCTATTGCAAAGAGTGACAACCTATGCATCTACCCAACCATATATTTCATTTAAAAGTATCTCAACCCCACTCCAATGATAATTTCAAAGAGAACAAGAGAAACAATTAACTCTAGTTCTTATTGGAGAGGAATCTACTTAAAATGTTCTATTGCAAAGAATGAGAGGTTCCATCTCCACAAAATTAACTATCAAATACATTGTAACCAACCAAGAAATAATTAAATCACCCAAGACAACTAAGGGGAAAAATAATGACTCCTTTGAATCTTAGTAGGTTCCCACCACAAACTAGAGCTTATTTTAGAATACCAAAGGAAGAGGTAAGGACCTAGAATAGGAGAAGGGAAAAAATTGAGAGAAGTGATGATCCACTTATGAAAATGGGATATGAAAAGTAGAAAATAGAATAGAAAAGCATACAAAAGCCATTAGAGGTTAGTATAGATAAGGTACAATAGGTTATGTACTATAAATATTTATCTTCCCTCTCATCCTAGCTTTATCCCTTTTAAATTATTCCTTCGATTCCATATTGAATTAGCACATAAGTAAATGATAAGTCGTTGGTGAATCATTTTTGGAAATATTAAATTTGTTTAGCATCAATCAATAAATATTCAAGACAAACCATGGAGGATAGCAATGAGAAATGCTATGGCTAACCAATTAATAAGTATACATGTGAATAAGTGAAGCATACATGTGAATAAGTGAATCAAAAGTACTCAAATACATGTAAGCCTTGAAGTATACACATGAATACATAGTACACACATTAATACAAAGTATATGCATGAATACAAGGTATATGCATGAAAACACGTAAGTCACAAAGTATACATTGGAATACACGTAAGTCACAAAGTATACACGTAACTTGTAAAGTATACACTTGAATAAACCTAACTCATATCTATTGAACCATGGATTTATAATGCAAGTATGGACATCATCAATAAAAAAAGATTTTTATTAACCAAATAGCCATATAGGCTTACAAGAATGCCATATAGGCATACAATGTCAAATATATGCAATACAAAATATGTCCAAAAATGCCATATAGGCATACAACAAAGGGCCTTGGAATCAAAAGTCGTCACCCTTTAGGCTCTCAAAATAAACTCTTTCCCTTTCCTTGTCGTTCAGATGGCAATAAGTTTGTCACTCATTTACTATGAGGTTGAGGAGTGCTCTTGTTGCTCCTCCTAGGGTTTAGTTCTTAATCAAGCCTTATTTGTTACAATAACAAGTAAAGACATTAATATATAGAAATTACATTTAAAAATGATATATTTTACAAAATAATCACTTACTGCCACTAGATGATCACTCTCCTCGAGGGAAATATTTTCATGCCCATGTTATGGCATGTTGAAGCCCTGTAGAAAATATCCAAAGAGATTAAACTACAAATCAATAATCATTTGATTTTTCACTAACTAACAACTATAACAACGAATGTAAATTGAAATTTAGTAATCTTCCTCATACCCCCATGAGAGGCATCGAGGAGTCTATAACAAAATAAACACCAAGCTCAATTTCCCTATGAACATCTGGAGGAGTTTCCACTTACAACATCTGAAAATAAAATAATAAATTATTCAATCATGAAAACTACAATAGTGATGCACATCATGGCTTATAATGTATGAGATAATGAGCAAAATTTTGAGTACTTATTGAACTATATATTTCTTACTATCATGCTTACTATTTTCCCTATCCATAGCTTGCTTGAAAGCACCTGTTTTAGGCTTTTATCCATAGTAGCAAGGCGGTGAACTGTTTGATAAAATGCTTTGGTAGAAATGTATGAAAAATGTGGTAGCATAGAGAAGGCAATGAATAGTTTGAAAAAATGCCTCAAAGAAATGCGGTCTCATGGTGATGGAATGCCATGACAAATATAGAGAAGGAAATGAACAGTTTGAAAAAATGCCTCAAAGAAATGCGGTCTCATGGTGATCGAATGCAATGAAAAATATGTTTGTCATGGCATTCGATCACCATGAGACCGCATTTCTTTGAGGCATTTTCTCAAACTATTCATTGCCTTCTCTATGGTATTATGTTGGGATGGGGTGGATGGTATAGTGTGGTCTTGGTTATGAGATGGAGGGCGATCATGACATGAAGAGGGAGGGGTGGGAATATGAACAAGTGGAATAAGAGGTGAAAGCTTCCATGGATTGGTAAATTAAGGACGAGGATGAGGACCCTGAAAAGGATTTGGAAGGGAATTTTGGCTAAAGGCTTGGTTTCTATTCTTAAGGTAGTGAGTAGTTTGAAAAAATGCCTCAAAGAAATGTGGTCTCATGGTGATGGAATGGCATTCCATCACCATGAGACCACATTTCTTTGAGGCATTTTTTCAAACTACTCACTGTCTTATCTATGCTATTGCTTACTATTATGCTTTGATAAATTTTTTCCAAGCATCCATAGTTTGTTGGAAAGCACATGTTTTAGGCTTTTAGCCATAGCATCAAGGAAGTGAATTGTTTGATAAAATGCTTTGGTAGACATGTATGGAAAATCTGGTGGCATAGAAAAGGTGGTGAGCTATTTGAAAAAATTCCTCAAAGAAATTGGGTCTCATGGTGATGGACATCACCACGAGATCACATTTATTTGAGGAATTTTTTCAAACAACTCATTGCTTTGTCTATACTATTGCTTACTATTATTCTCTCATATATTTTTTCCAATTATCCATAGCATAGACAAGACAATGAACTATTTGAAAAAATGTCTCAATAAAAAGCCTTCTCATGGAATTCCATGACAAGAAAATGCAATTTGCAACCACTCCTAGTTATTACTTATGCTATATGAAGTAATTGCATCACTCCTTATGTTGACTTTCTAAAAAACTATATTGTAATTGAAATTTTGTCATCTATTAACATCTAGTTATTAGTTATGCAATGTGAAGTAATGCTTTGAGTTTGAAAGATGTGCAATGTAATGTAATATGTAGACACGTAAAATGTACTGATTGACATTGTGCATCTGATCCCAACTACTAACATCGTTTCATCCCGAATCACCCTTCAGTCTAACCATTTAATCAAATCCCCCTATTTGATTAAATTCATCAATATTCCTCTCTTAATTAAATAAACCAGTTATCTAATTAAGTCACCTCTTCTTGATAATTAAATTAATCATCTTGATCTAATTATCCGATTTAATTAAATAATTAATTTTATTTGATTAAATATCTAAAGTCTATCTATTAAATAAAATAAATTAAAACCTTATTTATTTTAATCTAACAATCATCTCTTTTAATTAAATAAATCAAAATCTTTATTTAATTAATCTCTTATCACATTCCTCTCATATTTGATTTAAATAAATCCACAAATTTAAGTCAAATAGGTCACATCACTTAATCTCTTCATTAAATTAATTAACTTGGATTAATTTAATCTCCTATCATGTCCCATCCTCTAGCTTTTACCACTTGCACATGAAAATAGATTTAATTGATTTATTAAATCTCTATTTTCCTCAACAAGGCATCTTTTGGGAATATTC
>VDFB02373365.1:296564146-296738117 GCA_007258455.2 Sequoia sempervirens | reverse complement strand
CCATCACTCAGGATATCACTGCAAAACCTCATCACAGATGAAGAGTACTGAGTATCAAGATTGAATGAGCTGGAACTATTGGATGAGCGATGTATAGATGCTTTGAATCATTTGCAAGTCTATCAGAATAGACTCGAAAGAAGCTATAATAAGAAAATCAGAAGCAGGACTTTCCAAGTTGGAGAACTAGTATTGAAGGAGAATCAGAAGAATGTCCCAAACCCAAGCAGCAAAGGAAAATTTGAATCTAATTGGTTGGGACCATTCATTATCACATCAAGTTATAAGTTAGGGGCATATCAGTTATCAACACTCAAAGGGGAACCTCTGCAAGAGCCCATGAATAGCTCTCATCTCAAAAAGTTTTATGCCTAAATCTTTCAGGGTATAGAACCAAAAATCCAAAAAATCAAAAAATGTCCTAAAAAAGGTCACCTTGGCGAAGACCTGGCAAACAGGCGTCTTGGTGACAACAAAAAAATCAAGGGTAAAAGCACAAACCTGTGTCACACTTTATAAAGGAATCGACCAACAACAAAAAAAATTCTGAACTTCGACCACATAAAAGTGGTCTTTATGTTTTGAATTTCAAAATGGTGTAAACTAATGAAATGTAGAACGTTTGATTTAGTTTATTCCTGTAATTTTTAAATTTTTGAAAAAAATTGTTTTCATTATGTTTTTATCAATTTAAGGACAAATTTTGGAATGCTGAAAATTTCAAAAAAGAGTGACTTCACGGACCGTTAATAAACAAATTGAAAAAAACTTCATTTCTCCCTATTTTTTTTCCAAATAGGTAACTTCAATGTCTTGTGCATGGAAAAAAAATTCACATTTTGATGTATATTTTTCTCGTAATAACGTTTTAAAGTCAGACATGTCAGAATTTGACAGTTTTCACAGATCGTCAACTATTTTCAATTTTTTTAATCATTTTCAAAAAAAAAAATATACCCTTTTGAAGAAGACTCTCTCCTCTTCTGCCCCATATAATATTTAAATTTTTTTAATAAGTTTTACTATCTTTTTTTTTTAATTTCTAATCAGCCTCTTTTTTTATTTTTAAAACCTACTTGCATTATTTTAAAAATAAAATACATTAAAACTAATCAAAATATTAAAAAAATTATATATTTAGATTCTCCACTCTGAGCTCTACAAAAGGGTATTTTTATTTTTTGCAGAAAGATCATTCTGACTAGAGAAATACTCTGCCAAAGTTGAATGTTTCAGAAAATTCTAAAAAATGATGAGTTGGCTGTCATGTGGGATCCCAACTAGAGATTCTCGGCCGAGAGGGTTTCGACCGAGAATATTTTGGCCGAAACCTTCTCAGCCGAAAATTCCTTCATATTTCCTCAATAGAAATACCTGATATGCTCACTTTTTCCTAGTTTTTGGCTAGGTGTATTCGGCTGATAGGGTTTCGGCCGAAACCCTATCAGTTGAAAATGTGCCTGCCACATCGGCACCACAAGGTTTCGGCCGAAAGTGACACGGCCTAATTTCTTTTGGCCAAAAATTGTTCGCTTGGAACCATTTATTTGGCCAAAAGTGTGACACACTATTGTGCTTTTACCCTCAAAAAAGCAAAAAATCCAAACAAAACAGAAAAAGGATTAAAAATAGTAAAGAAAAAAATCATTCTCTAGTGAAAACCACTTTGGTGGCACTTTGGACAAGTAACTTGGTGAAAACCTGGCAAACAGGCGCCTTGTGTAAATAATCACTTTCCATCCACCAGGATCTTTACGACTTGTTCTGCATCATCCATCCATCACGTTTCCATCATCCATCGCATTCGGATCTCCATCCATCACTCGCGTCTGCACCATAGCTTGGTCTTGTTTTTGTATCATGATCCCTCTTAATACTACTCAACCCATCCTCAAGGTCAGTTTGTCCTACCTTTATCAGAGTAGTCTATTGCATCACGCTGGGGGCATGTTCTCATTAGATCAAATTTGTGTATAGCCTTAAAGTCCTAAAACATTAGAAAATCCAAAAACATCAAAACATTAGGAAATCCAAAAAACATCAAAACATTAGAAAATCCAAAAAAATCAAAACATCAAAAAATCCAAAAACATCAAAACATCAGAAAATCCAAAAACATCAAAACATATCAAAATCCCAAAATAGGTCAAAAGTCAGTCAAAAAAGTCAAAAACAAAGTCGTCTTGTTGAACTACGGTTCTCTGAGCCTTGAACGTAGGCAAGGTTGATCTTTGATCATCCCCCGATACACTTAGGTTAGTCCTTTAGGTGTCCATCACAATAAACTGACATCTCATCATGTATATCATTGTCTATAAATCGGTCAACTCGTTAGTCAAACTATGTGGTCTCTGCGTATATAACGTAGGCAAGGTTAATCTTTGTATCAACCCCCAAGGCCCCTAGGATAGGTCCTTAGGTTAGTCACTTAGTCAAAATCTCGAAAAATCCCAAAACATTGGAAAATCAAAAATCAAAACATTTGAAAATCTCAAAAAATACCAAAAACAACCTCAAAACATTGCAAAAGATAAAAAACATCCAAATATTTGAAAAAATAAAAAATAAAAAATAAAAATCCATCCATCTCATCTCGCTTGCACCCACAATAACATCATTCATAATAAACGATCGCCATCCTCAATCTTTGGTAAGACAATCAGAAACAAGTCTAGCCAATCAAAAGTGAAAACTCAAAACGTCAAGTCTTAGTCTAAGTCAGTACGTAAACAAGCTGGTCAACTCTTTGTATCAATAACTCATCATCCAATTGGTCCCATATCAATCATCATTTAGAACGCTTTGGATAAATGAAATGACGTGCCGCCATACACTAACATGTCCTAGGATGTATCCTTCCTACAATGGGCATTATCTTTTGGCAATAGTTTTGGTTTTTATCCTTTAAAACACATCCTCTTTTGGTTAGCGGTATTGAAGAACATCAACTTGTTTGTTTACTTTGTCTTTATCTTTTGACTTATCTTATTGCGCTCATTCCAAGGACTTCTCGATGATATCCGAACAGAGGATTTAAAGAAATAGGAATGGGGCAATGATCATTATCTTTTGTTTGCTGTGCTTGTTGGACATTCTTGTAATATAACTTGGTGAATACTTGCTTTGTTAGGTATGTATGGAGGAGGTTTTGGGCAGCTTGTTGACTATTGCATTGATAGGTTCTACCTTTCCATGTTTTGGTCCGAGGTGTTTGAAACTTCTAAAGTGCATCCTAGCAAGGTTTCCATATGTCAGGTGTGAACAAGGATACTCTTATCTGTTTGTCAAGTCAAAGTCCATCACACTAGGTACAACGCCATCCTGGTTTTCTATACCTTGATGCATCGTACCACATGTGTCATCAAACATAAGAAAATTGACCCTTTGAAAATCCCAATTCCTCGGCAAGTAATCATCATCATTTGCATATTCATCATCTTGTGTCTTGTTGAAATGACTTCTCTTCTTGCTCATCGCACTAACAAGGTACTATGACAGTTGATTATCATCACCATCATCATCGTCATCAATCCTGCATCCACAAATCATTAGCATATTGCATAAAAATATCACATAGGAAGCACATGCATTGCATAGATAAGCGCATCCATTTTATTACATTGTATCCATTCTTTACATTACATTGCATTCATCACATCAATCATTGCATAACATTCATTTGCATTACATAACCATTTCACATTACCACCTACTGCATAATCATACATAATAAGTATATAAGCATCATAGATAGTCCATTGCATACATGCATAACATCATAAAGTCATACTCACACACATTACGTTCATTTTACATTAAGCATCATCATACCACTTTGCATTAACATATCATTTCATATATCACATTGCATCATAGTAAACACATCACATGCATCACATACATTACATTATCATTTAATATGTTTAGGATAATAATATTTGTTATTCTAAGCATCTTAGAAACCCATCTCATTCGCATCATCATAAAAAACATGACCATTGCATTATATTGTCCACTAATCATCCATGTAATCTCATAAATAGCATCATAATCATTCATTGCACAAATCATTCCACATAGGCATAAATCGGAACATACAAAGATCCATTACATGCAAAACATACATCCATCCATAATCATTTCATATATAAGCATGATTCACACATCATTTCATGTATACACCATAGATCATTTTCTATATCATTTTGCATATTGCATATTGCATATCATATCATTTTGCATCACATAAATACATCTACATATCATAGGTCAACAAAATATAGATTTGTTATTCATAATCATTACATAATGCATATATCATCAGAAATAAATGCATCCATAAAAGTATCATATAACACCATAACATCATTGCACAACATATAAAAATAAAATCATCCATACATACATAAATAAATGACACACATCACATCATATCAAAATCATCAACGACTCATATATATTATCAATAATGTAACTTTCATAGTACAAAATAATCGGATCACTGTACATGTATGTCAATCATTACAAAAAGGCCCATCGGGCTATCAAAAAGGAGCCCATAAGGCACAAAAAATATCATCTTGATCAAGGTCTACCCCCCTATATGCTGCCCTCGCCCCTGTCACCATGACCCTCTACTGGTCTGTGGCTGGTCCACTGCGAGTACTTTGGGACCCGTGCTGCTCTAGGTATGGCCTCATGATAATGCATCTGCTAGTACTCAGCCTCTCGGATGACATCCCTGTAGGATCAAATGGACACTGTAACCTGAGAGGAGGAGGCTACCATGCTCTCCAACTACTATCTCCGGCCTAGCTCTGTGGCCGCCTGTAACTCTGTAGCCTATCTTTGTTGTATGGCCTGATCCCTCTTGGCCCTGATCTGCTCTCTCTCGGCTTGAGCCTGATCTCTCTCCCCTGTTAAAGTCTGCACCTAAGCCTACAACTGTGCAATCAAAGTATCTCGAGGATCCACCTACCCTACTAGATGTGCTCATGGAGATTGTACCTGAGGCTAATCCTCGCCCCCAACTTGTGGTGGTGCACCAGCTGTCACTTGTTGCTGGTCCTGCATCTATACATCGACCTGATTTGGATAAACTGGAGGCCTCGCCGGCTAATCCTATCGAGTACCATCCCTCTATCCTCATCCTCCCCCTCTGCCTCTAACCCTCTGCTGATCGGGGACTGCTCCTGGAATAGTCAAAAGTAGCGGAGGTCAGAACCAATCTCTGTATGCCTATGTCATGCCTGGATCTGCAAGCCCCTGATTGTAAGCCCATGGCTGAGCCACCAACTGTCTGAAACTGTCCACGGCCTATGAGGAAAGAATGTATCGCCCCCATGAAACCTGTGACATGGTGCGGGAAAATACGACCACATAGTCATCATCTGGCCGATCCTAGGGCTCACCAAACTGACATTGCATGCGCCCGGGCAGATATCTCTCGATCATGGTGTGCTCTCACCTTGCATGAGTGGTCCTGGTGGGCATAGAAAATATAATGAGCATCGTCGGCCCATCTGGGATGACCAAGCTAAGGACGCCATATGAATACCTGCATCTAGTCCAGGACTCTCTTCCAATAGGGAATCCCATGCTCACCTATGTGGGTAAAGGACACACCACCTCTGTAGCATCATACAAGGGGATCCTCAGGCCCCATCGAAACTGTAACAATTTGTGGTCGAAGGATAGCAATGTGCTCCGATGCCCATATGTGAAGGAGCATCACGCCTGGTCCGAGTGCTCTACCGTCAAGGTAGACGTACTCATGGAGATCTTTGTACAAGGATGCAAGAAGAATCGACCCCCAAGCAAAACATACTAGTTTGTCACGAACCATGCACTCCTAGCAGAGTCCCCAACCAGGACTAAAATACCAGCCTCGTCTATTTGGGGCAACAAGGCCTAAAATAAGCACTACAACAACCAAGCAGAAGGGAGGTTCCAGGGCCCTGTGTCGCTCGAGCTCGATCTGCCCCTCGCAAATGACAATGTCCTCTGTGGCGAGGACTCTGTGGCAGGCATCTCACCCCTCATCTATATTGAAAATCACACACCGACCATGAATTGGAAATCTCAAGATACGCCAAACATCCTCCAAGGTGACGGTGGCCTCGCCGGTGGGAAGGTGGAACGAAGAGGTCTCACTGCGCCATCTCTCGTCAAGCGCTGACAACATGCCAAGGTGGGTACGAATGGGCACCACATAAGTGATTTACCACAACCCCATGTTTCAAATTCGGTCCTAATCTCTGTCGCTCAGGTCCTACAAGTAACCGAATAGATTTCGCGACCTATGCTCTCGGGAGTAGAGCTCCCTTGCCTCATCCTGCATTAGGAAGGGTCATCATATTAAAAGTTTTGAAAAATCTTTTGCCGGGCATCCAAGAAACCACTCCAGCGTCGCAATCCATGAAGGCATTGCAATTTTATTTTTAATCAAACTCCAACACTAGGGCACAAAATGCCGAAAGCGCACCATCGTGGTGCACTTTCCTTCCCAACGGCGCACTTTGAAAGGATAAAGGACCTCCGCGTCGCACTTTAGGAATCACCCCGCCGGCCATGAGCTCAGCGTCAGAGTTTGGAGTTTATTTTCAAACTCTAAACTCCACTGCCATGGCGCAATTTGACACCGAGTGACGTAGTTTGATTTCTGAGCGGTGCTATATAGCGCTGCTGCAGAACAACTAACTTTGAAAGCATTAAATGAACGTTAAAAACAAAAATTAAAGCTCAAGTAAGGATCACTTACCGGTGCCCCAATGTCGGGTGGCCACTGGTACGTCCGGACTCGGTCAAAAATGTGCATCAGAAGTTGTCATTGTGCCATATCGTCAGGAGGTCAGAGCTCAAATCTCAAGGTTGCTAGATGGCTGTGTGAAAATGAATTGAAAGTGACCCCTCGGGCCCCTTTTAAGCTTGAAAATTAGGGGTTTTTCACCCTAATTGGCTATCCTGCTAGGGTTTTGGACCCTTGAAGCTATTTTTGTCTAGTTGAGGCCTGTTTTACATCGTTTTACTGTGTTTAGACACATTTTTGGCCTTCTGGAGCCTTTTTGAACCTGTCAGGCACCTTGTCCTCTTTTTTCGTGAGATCACCCAAAAATTAAAATTTTCGTCCAATCTCTCAAGGGGGTAATATATTGGCATGTTTTCTCTCGCCAGGCAATAGTGGGGCAAGATTTTGAAAGAAATTTTTTTTGGCTTTGATCGAGATCGTTTATTCTTTGAACCAACGCAACAAGTGCATTGCTTCAAAGAGGGGCAAAATGTAGACATGTAAAATGTATCGATTGACATTGTGCATCTGATCCCAACTACTAACATCGTTTCATCCTCAATCACCCTTCGGTCTAACCATTTAATCAAATCCCCCTATTTGATTAAATTCATCAATATTCCTCTCTTAATTAAATAAACCAGTTATCTAATTAAGTCACCTCTTTTCGATAATTAAATTAATCATCTTGATCTAATTATCCAATTTAATTAAATAATTAATTTTATTTGATTAAATCTCTAAAGTCTATCTATTAAATAAAATAAATTAAAACCTTATTTATTTTAATCTAACAATCATCTCTTTTAATTAAATAAATCAAAATCTTTATTTAATTAATCTCTTATCACATTCCTCTCATATTTGATTTAAATAAATCCACAAATTTAAGTCAAATAGGTCACATCACTTAATCTCTTCATTAAATTAATTAACTTGGATTAATTTAATCTCCTATCATGTCCCATCCTCCAGCTTTTACCACTTGCACATGAAAATAGATTTAATTGATTTATTAAATCTCTATTTTCCTCAACAAGGCATCTTTTGGAATATTCTCCAAGTTTGAATTCAAAAATCCAAGTTGACATGTACATCCAACAAGGCATTTACTCCATCTTACATGTCCTTTGCCTTGAGCCAAGTGGCATTTAATGCATTTTCCCTTCCCTCGTGCATGTCATATTAACAAATTTGAAATTCAAAAATATGCATTTATTGGCAAAATCCTCAAAACTTACACATCCTCCATCCACTCATAAGTTGAAAAGTGGCATCTTTCCATTGGATGAATGTTAGCCCCACATTGCTCAATTTTGGAAATTCATCCTTCAATTTTATCTATAAATAAGAGACTTCATTCCTCATTTGATCATCCACAAATTATGCAAAGTTACTCTACTCAAATCTCTAGCCATTTTCATCAATACCATTGAGTTCTTAGCTAGGTTATGTAGGTTTTTCCATTGGAGCACTCATCAAGCATCAACAAAGTGGACCACTCATCAACATTCATCAACAATCATCAAGCTTGCATCATAGGAATTGGGAAAGGGCCAATTTTCACATCAAATTGGCACCAATTCCCCCATGGGATCATGAGTTTGCTAATTTAATTAGGATTCAATCTATTTTGTTGTTTTCATTGTGTTCTTCATCATTTCTTCTCCTAATTTGAACTTGGTAAATGGATTTCATGGGGAATCCTTGTTCTTGCTTGCAATTTCTAATCTAATGTGTTTATTCTTATTGTTTTGTAGGTATTTGGATTGGGGTTCGCACATAATCAACAATATGAATATAAACTATACAAATCTATTAAGTACAATTCATTAGTTAAACTCTTTATTCTATTATCTGCGTGAAGGTTTGTACTCCATTGGCATTGGGAGGTGTTCCTGCGAAACCTCCAATATTAGCCTATTCAACATCCAAAATAAGATATTAGAATACCATTCATATAACAATGTTATTCACATATAATATTTATAATTATTTACTAGTTACATATCTCAACATTAGATGCAATGGAGTAAAAAAAAGCAGAGGGCTGGTGTATCCAGTATCAATACTATGACCCTAACATTTTATTACAATCATTAAACTAAATTAGTTGATCTTTCATTTCAAAAATGAAATTTAATAAATTAAATTCAATGAATATGCTAACATTTACCTAAGTATCGACATCGAAAGCCTCATTCAAAATGTCATTTGCCATTGCCATCTCCACAGCTACAGACATATATTCCACATAGCCTCCTGATTGTCTGTGGGATCATATGTATAGGCCAACCCGAAAACCTGACAAGAATGGGGTGGAATCCTACCCCTCAAACTTTCCCTTAGATGGCACTGTATTGTAGGACTGGCATGCTGGATGATACTCTAGATCAGAGAGTTGATAGACTACAGACTGTCCACCTCAACACTCTCCTTCACAATGAAAGGGATAGAAATATGCTCATACGCTAACCTAGCGAGTGCTCATCTCCCTTGACACTGAAGATCGAGATGTGCACCTGGTCTATCCAGTGCTGACCCTCCATCTCTCCCTTGAAAGTCCCTCATATCAAAATAGTTGGGGATTTGATTGAGGATGAACTCGTAGTAGAGTTTCCTCAAGAAATATCGAGGGACCTCATTATCGTTGCATGGTGGATGGTCAAAAACCATCCACCACTTATCCCAAAAATTATTCCTAATCCCTTGGTGGTTGCACCAATGTATATAAAGCATCTTTATATTAAGGTCAAGAGTTTGATTTGTGCGTGGGTTAGTGAATAATGAGCACAAATCATATTTTTTAATTTTGTCATCTTTTACTTCTTTATATGATAATTTATCTGCATAAAAATTCCTACACTGCTACCTCTTATCTGCCCAACCATTTAATTTTTTGATAATTGTTCCTACATGTGTTAACATGGCTTGAAGTGAATTTGCAAGTGTGCTTCTTTCCAAGGTTGAACTTACAAGATCGTTCAACCTCACAATTAACTCAATCTATTTTTTGTTGTTTACTATTTGCCCAATTAAATTTTGTTGAGCACTAGGAGGATATTGAGGAATTGTTGGAGGAGTTTGTTGTTGTGGTTGTTGAGGATTTTATTCATGTGCTTGTTCATGAGAAAGAGAAGGATTTTATGGAGGATTTTGAGGTTAATTATCATCTCCTACAAATTAAAGAAATTAACATCAGAAACAACCTAAATTTACCCATTTAACAAAAAATTCACAAGAAAACAAACAATACTTACTTATTTGACCTCCATGTTGATGTGGCAGCATCTTGGTGATGAAATTGCAAATATTTGATGAAGAAGTTACAAGTTTTTATGCTTCCAAAATGCAAGCACGTAATAGCCGGGTTTGCTAGCCGTGGGCAAGAAAATATGACAATGAAAATGAAATGAAATGGATTTTTTTGTTTTAATAAGCTATAATGTGTTCGCATTATAACGTGAGTGCATTATACACTCGTTGTGATTGAGCCTTAGGCTTGGTGACACCAAGCCATAATGCAAGCACATTATAATGCACTCATGTTATAACACGGTGGCATTATAACACACTGGCGTTATAATGCACTCATGTTATGGCCTTTCAATTTTTTTAAAAAGAATTGGCCACAATTCCCCCCCCCCCCAACTTTTTGCACCCGTCCTCTGCATAGTTAAAGATGCTACCCTAACCTACTTTAGATGGACCCTCTTCCAAGGATAGTTTGGAAACATAAATTTTGGCATTCCACTTTGCAACCCATGGAGGTTGGACATGGGCAAGTTGGTGGTTCCCAAAATGTATATGGATGTTGATCTTCTTAAGGCCATTGCTGCAAACTATGACCCTCTAGTTAGGATTGTCAGAACCTATAATGGGCAGAATATGGTCTAGGTCACAAAGGAATAAATTGCATATGTGTTTAAGATGAACAAGTGGAGTAGGGACATGGTTGAGATAAATGAGAGGAAATTGAAAGAAGAGTATGGGAAAGTAAAGCACAATTTCAAAGTTTTAGTGCTGACCCACTTTCTAGTGTCACCAGGAAAGGGAAAGGGTAAGATTGTTTTGGGGCCCTTTGATGTAGAGCCCCTCCCTATTAAATATTTCCTCACATATTTTCAAAATACTTTCTACTTTCTCTACTAGATTTTGGGATTTGATCTTGCTTATAAATGCCAATTGCAAAAATGTACATGATTGCAAACATCCAACACCCCAACATAAATACTCTATATTATTTTTCTACATACATATCAGAAGAGATTCAAAAAGGGTTAGGAGCATTGAAGAATGGGGAATCGAATGTGAGGTTTTGGTGTTAGTCTTTGTTCATGCACATGTTTCTATATAGAGGTGTCGATTGTTTTGGTCAAGATATACAACTCAAAAGAAATGTGGATGGTATTGAAATGGCAGTGTAATCATGGACTCCACTATTCGATAAGGATGAGCAAAAAACTAGTTTTGTAGTAGCTACAAATATTTTTTCTTCCAAGTTGAGGAGGGTTTTGATGGTTAATGTGCCCAGGGTTCCCACACAGTTACATGATTTCTTAAGGCTAGCTAACAGGAAACCTGAATTGAAGATTAACCACAACTAGGGAGATGTAATCCCATATAAGGATTGCACTATTTTTATGGTATACGAAACTAGAGTAACACCTCATACTCTCAAGGGAAGTTCCATTGATAATTGGTTTTTTGGAGGTCATGTGGAAGCTTGGAAATATAGATGATGTATTATTCTAGATGAGAAGAGAAAGGGAACATTTTTCCCTAAATACATTGTTTTTGCTAATTTTGTCATGACTACAAATGGATGGTGGAATATTGTTGATTATTACCTCAAGCCCTATGTCATGAAACTACGAGCACATAGAAGTTATGATCCTAAGAGGTTCATGGTGTGGTTGCTAAATAAGATCAAGGGAGGGCAACACATTCATACCCATTCTTTCCCTGATGATCTCATCAAGAATGTTTTTAACTTTGATGTCCAAGCAGATAGGATGAGAAAGTGGATTGGATTTATGAAGTTGGAGCAAGAAAGAAGGGTTAAAGACTGATTTTGAGGCTTTTTCTGACATTGGTGACATAATTTTGTGAGACGGTAATTCAAAGTTTTGATAGAGTTGTGGCAAGTTTGAAAGAGGTGAGAGTCATGCAAGATAAGGGGAAGGAACCCATGGTAGAAGGAGAATCAAGTCATATTCCTTCTAAGAAGGTACATATCTATGCTAGGAAGAAGAGCACAGTGAAAAAGAAATTAACTATTGTAGCTCCAATACAATCAGAGGAAATGAGGGCACCTTCTCTACAACAACAATTTCCATCAATGTCTCCACAACATTCTTCTACTTTAGTAATAATTGAGTTGGATTCATCAACTAGAGAGACATCCTCTCCAAAGGAACCTCAAATTAAAAGACAAAGGGCTAAAACAACTAGCCTTGTTGACTACCCTATAGAGGAATCTAATGAGGAGATCATTGCAACAGAGGATGAAATAAGGTAGGGAATGCCATCCCCTCAAAGAGGTGCAGAGCCACAAGCCTTAAGGCTTCAATTGAGTAAGAAAAATTTGGGTGGAATCAACAACTCAAAGGATGTCAAATTTCAAGCTTGTGAGAGCTTCATGGAGGACGATGAGTTTGTAAGAGCACAAGCATTCCAAAAGTATGTGTAGAGGGCTATGAGAGATGAGTATGCAATGAATGTACAAAATAAGGAAAGTGAATGCCCCAAGAAGCCACAAAAGATTGTTGAAGCTGAGGTTCAGAATGAAATGAGGACCAAATATTTGAATATCACTACAACAAAAGGTAGGGATCTGGTAAGGAAGAGTGGAGTTTTATTGCTTCCAGAATGGGACTTGGCATCTGTGATTACATTTGACACTGTTAGGAAACACGATTCCCCCATTTTCAATAGTGAGGAGGAGGTCACATTTTCCTTGCAGGGATTATCCTTCAATTCCCAATGGGACACTCTTTCCATTTGGGCTTTAGCCCCAAGCAATAAGAAACTTGAAGTTGCAGAACCAACCCCAAGAGTCAGGTGAGGGTTAATTATAAAAGGAGTATTAGATACCCCTGCCCTTGAAGCTACAATAATGAATGTGAATGTGGCCCAATTTACAAAGGTTCCAGTTGAATCCCTGATTGAGGAAAGGGATAGATTTAGAACTAAATATAATGAGATGGTGGCAGAGTACAATATAATCCATCAAAAGATTGCATAGATGCAAACACAAATGGCTTTATGGAAACAATTTTAGTCTATGCATCCAAACAAATCTTAGGCCTCATTTCTTCTCCAATTCTTTCCCCACCTTAGACCCAAGTTGAAGTCACACATCCCAATCCTGAAGATGTGTAAATTACAAAATCAGCTCTTGATACATGAGATGCACCCCAGACTGAGGATACGACCAAGGAAGAGCTGATGGAGAATCTCAAGAATTATGAAGACAAAATTGATGAGCTTGTCCAATTAGGTAACATGAAGATTTTGACTGTGGTGCTTGAACACTTGAATAAAGGAATTGACAAAAGATTAATTAGTATTCATTCTAATTATTCTTTAATATTTGATGCTATAGAGAATTTTGATAGAGATAAGGAGATTTCTATTCCTTTAATGGACAAATGGATCCCAAGGGTACAAATGTTGAGGGATCTGGAAATTGCATCCTCACATGATGCAAATAAACCTTCAAAAATTCTTCCAACCCTAAGATTTGTGATTGACATAATGGGTTCCCAAGGGTTGATTGAGCCCCTAGAAGTGAAAATTAGAGAACTGGTAAAGAATTTTGATGATTGGAACTTTGGTCTACTCCCTAATATGTTACTCCCTAATATGTTGAGGAATAGCATGGATAGGATCATGCATACAAAATGATTGCCAATGATAATTCCCATTGTAGGAAGGACACATCCTAGGAAATTTTAGTGGATGGTGGTAGGTTGATAGGTTTTCTAAAAGGTTGTTGATATAATGTTCAATTGCCATGTTTGACAATGATCAAGGGTTTGATTTTTCTGTTGCATTTAAGGTTCTACTTTTGCTGATTGTTGTACTTGTTTTCTTCTTGTGTTACCAAAGGGTGAGTGTGATGATCGATTTATTATGGATGGAATTTTATTGTGAGTGAGGTTTTGGATTTTTTTGGAATATTTCAATGTTTTTGGTATTTTTCAATGTTTTTGAGGTTGTTTTTGATATTTTCAGATTATGTGAATGTTTTAAGTTTTTTATTATTTGAGGTTGTTTAGGGTTTTTCTGAGTTTCAAAATATTTTGGGTTTTTACGAGTTTTCAAATGTTTTGGGTTTTTCTGCATGATGTTGACGAGTGTATATGGATATGTGATGATTTCAATGATCTATTTTGGGATTTTGTTGAAAACCAAGCTACGATTGATTGATTTGATTGATAGATTATTGATAGTGATAACATTGTTGAGGATTCTCAACAATGTAAGGATAGTGTTGAGAAACATAAATATTGATTGACTGGATAAGATAGATCAAGATTTTGTAGCTAGGATTGGAACAAAATATATTGGAATAATTTGATGTGACATTGAAGTGCAAGGTAGATGAAAATGATATTTGATTGTTTGGATTGATGTTTGATAAAAGATAAAAGTTGATAAGGAACATCTTCTTGTTAAAATGTGCCATGGGCTTGTGATTTAGAACTTTGCTTACAAATTTTTGACCAATTTGATTTTGTGTTTTGCAAATGTTTAAATCACCACATAAGTTATAGGATATAGCTTAAGATTTATTCTCGATGTAAGATATAAGTATCTACCCCTAGTTTCTAGCAATGTATGGAATGACATGGGTGGATGCATGGATAAATGAATGGATTGATGGATGGGTATGCGAAGGATACCAAAGATTATCTTGTGATAGGATAACATGTTTGGATAGAGTATGCCTCTTTGGACAATGCCTCATGGCTTAGATAATGTTGGTTAGGATAGGATTAATGATAGTTACCCATGTCAATATGTTTTACCATAAGAAAGTGTGAAGTACATACCAAACCTTTTCCAAGATCAAGATAATTTAGATTGGATGATAATTGATTAGATAATGAATCATGGATTTATTATGGATAAGATGGATGTAATGTTGGATTTATTATGGATGGGATGAGATCCTTCCACCTAAAATGGTGCAAATAGATGCTCGATACTACTAATGATGCCTCTTTTCTAGGTTTTCATCATGGTACTTGTCCAAAGTGCCACCATAGTGGTTTTCACTAGAGGATGATTTTTATCTTGACTATTTTCTTGATTTTTTAATTTTTTTGAAAGTTTATGCTCATGTTGAACCACCTAGTGGTGTTGATGTAGATGATATTTTTACTGATATATATGTTGTTGCTATCATGATGTGCCAATGATATCTTGCTTAGAGGAGGTTTTTTAATCTAAGATACGAGTGCTTGAATGTAACCCCTATATTTTTTCGTCTTCTTTATCGATACCAGAGTTAACCTTACCTAGATGCGCACATCGTGATAGAGTGCCCTTAGAGTCCTTATGATAAAGAGTTTCTACGAATACACGGTCAATATGAGATTTGGAAACCATGGATGTCAAAAACGATGGTTAATGCATTGAGGTATACGAGATGCAGATGGATTGGTTGACAGTTTGGAATCTTTGATTCTCCAAACTTGGGATGATGAGCAATGGTGGGTGGATATGGAGATTCAATTGGGACCAACTTCTTGATATACCTTGTAGGTCTCTCTTGAAGCTTTATTTTGTATCAATGGATAGTTTTGATGGATATGTTTCCCTTTTTGAATTTTCTCCATAGTTTCTTTGACTAATGGAGTGTGATAGGGATGATTTTCCTTATTTTTCATTGGTATCCAGTTGAATTTTTCTTGTTCATTATTATTTTCCAATTCTTTTGCTTCAATAATTTTTTCTTTTCTTTGATATATACCTCTTTCTTGTGGTTGGTCCCAACTAGTGGGTGGAATGATGCATGGACAACGATTCATGACATGAATGGTTGGAGTGTTGGTATCCATTTTATCATAAGGACTCTTCGTGCTCCCCATGTTGATGTTTGCACTAGATAAAGTTAACCCTAGTATTATGGGAGTATTACTAACATGCTTTGAATTTGCTACTAACAAACCATTTACTTGCTATACATGACTGTTTAGCTTTGTTGATTTTTGATAATGCTTGATATCCTCATACTCACTTTCTTCAATCTGTATGGAGTATGTGTCTAATTTTGATGCTTCTTTAAAAGGTGTTGATAGTTTACAATCCATATAGGAGTATTCCTCATAATCCATTTATGCTTGCTCCTCAAAGGATATTTCCAATTCACCATCCATGTAGAGGTCTTCTTCATGATCAATTTTTGACATGTCTATGGATTCTGCTATACCTTGATAATGTGTAGATATATTAAGAGTAGGAGACTCTTGTTCCTTGGTAATAATATCAAGATTGTGAGACTCTTGTTTTGGATGAAGATCATCTACATTTCCATTAGGATTTAGCATCTCATGGGTAATATGGAGGAGTATGTGATATATGGATATGATCATTGTTTGTGACATCTTGTATGGATTGGAGAAAAATCATTAGATCATGGTAGTATCTTAGAGATATGGATCCTTGATCTTGACTCTATGTGGTGTTATCTTCAATATGCTTTGGCTTATGTTCTTGACATGGATCAATTTCAAAGGATGGATTGTTTGCAAAGGGTTCTTGAATGTCTTCATTACACATAGGTATTGGCTCAAGATTTTCTTGATATTCAAGTGAATTTGGATCAAGTGTTGAATTAAAGATTTCTTCAATATCGAAAACCATGAGGTCAAATGATGTCAATATTTCTTGGAAAGGACCATTTCTAGAATTTGGTGAAAGATATTGATCATGGTTTGGAATAAATTCTTGAGGTATTCCATCTAACTTATTGGGTGATGTAGAGACATTGTCAACATGATCATTAACAAATGAATCTTGAATTTTATCCTCAACAATTGTGGTAGAAACATTGTCAATGTCTTGAATCATGAGGTCAAATGATGTTAAGATTTCTTGAAATGGATCATTGTTAGATATTGGTGAGGGATTTTGATCATATTATGAAGCGAATCTTGAGGTATGTTGATTTTCTCATTGGACGAGGTAGATACATTGCCAATATGATCATCTAAGATTGAATCTTGATCAGTATCATCAATAGTTATTGTTCCTTGATCAATGAGGTCTTGGATGAGGTTCTTGAGTTTGATACAATCTGACGTGTCATGAACTTTTGTGCTATAGTATTTGCAATAATCATTATCATCATACCATGAGAAATTGATGCTAGGTTCACCCCCATTTAATGACTCTGGAAGATTGATAAGTTTAGCATGGACTAACATTTTTAATGCTGATTCAATTGGCCCCCCTACAGGAGTGTATTAACATTTGGTGATGGTTTTGTTATCTTGTGAAGCTTGTGCTTGTTGATTTTGATCTTGTTGTGATTGATTGTGTTGTTGTAGGGATAGATCTTGTTGTTGATGTTTTCCTTCTTGATATCCAATATCTTGATGTTGGAGATGTGTTAGTTGATGTTGTGGATACAAATCAATGTTTTGATGATTTCGATGAAGAGTGTATTGATTTGGAGGTGGAGACATTTTTTGGATACGTGTAGCAACTATTTTGGTAAGTCAATTTAGGGAAATTTGATGTTGTAGATATTAATCTTGATATTGATTTTGAAACCCTTGATGTAGTTGATTTTGGCATGGATTTTAAGGATGTGGTTGATGTTGTGGATATTGAATGATATTTTGAGGTGTGAATGTATCTATCCCATAGTTCACCAAGTACGGATTTGACATGTTCATAGTTGATATGTTTACTTTTGGTATGTTCATGTTTGGCATGTATTGACTTTATGAGCTAACGTTGTTTTGAGGAAGAATCATGCTTTGATCATTTGGTTGATAGATTGAAAAGTTTTGACATTGATTTAAATCTATCATGTAATAAGATGTTTCAAAGTTTTGATTTGGCATACCCACATTTGTTGTGTCATTGTAGTTTGTAGGATATGATGACCCCATGTATAGATTGTAGGGTAGAATTGTGAAACCTCTAGGATTAAGCTCATTCATTCGAAGGATTTGTTGGTTTGTGTCACTCATGATAGATAAATTTTGGTTTTACTCCATGTATCTCTTGTGTTTTGATCTTGTTGCAAAAGTGAACCTCTAAGGTGTTTTGGACCAATGATGTGAATGAATGATGAAAAGGGTGGGTGATATGGATGATGAACTTTCTAAAATTTGGACAACACTTTTAGACTAAAAGGTTTGATGTATTGGATAAAAGGTGTTAATGAACTTGTAAATCTTCAAGGTAGACTTGTGACCTTTAAGATAGACTACTTCAAAAAGGTGATGACTAACTTAACTAAGTGTATGGAAAAAAATCCATTTCACACACAACATAGCTAAGTTAGGGGATTGGTTTTATAATTGTCTAAGTCTAAAGTGTTGATGTGTCCAAAAGTTCCCAAATTTTTTTGTGAACTGAGATGTAAAATGTGTGAAGATGGATGAAATGTTTTGACCCAAAATATGTTAACCTAAAAGGGACCTTTGTTTTACAAGACCAAGATGTTAAGAAACATGCTATACCTCTAAAGTGATAAACCCTTAAGAACTCAATGATTTTGATAATAGATCTTCGACTCAATGTTTGCAATACTTTCCATGTCTCAATTTGTCTCAACCATAAGACCAATGTGTGGAGTGTTCATTTGATTTTAATCTTTTATTTAGTGAGATTGCTTCATTACCACATCAAGAAAGTCTTAATTGATTTCAAACTAAATTGTCTGTCTAAGCAACCTTCATTCCACAAAGTCCATTATGCGAAAATCAAGAAGCTAAGGCCATAGTTCCCTATGTTAACTTTGGAAAGTGTGGATTAAGATATAAGTCAAAATATTTATAAGAATCTAAAGATAAAATCATCAGGGACAAGAAACAATATTAGATCTTTTCAAAGGTATCCACACTTAAACCAGATGGTTTTAAATTTGACGAATCATGTTGATTTGTGTTTAAGATGTTTTGGAACCAAGCAATGTGTCAAATTGACTCACAAGTAGTAACAATCCTAGCTCAAGTGGGTATGTATCTTCTTGGTGGGCTTACCTCATGCCCTGAAGGGATGATTTTACATGAAACTTGTGGAGGAGTCAAAAGAAAAAGATTCCATTATGTTTAATCCTTTAATGTCTTAACCCACAAATCAGACTTGGCAAGTAACTTCTTGGAAGTAAATTCCAATGCACCACTTTAAAGAATGATTTGAAAATGGAATTGGTTGGCTACAACACAAATGTTTTTAGTGACAACAAATTGTGAATACCAAGAAGTATATTGATTTTCATCCCTCTTGGCCACTTAAGGCTCTTTAACTGTTCCCTTCCACTTAAGTTTTAGGATTAGGTGTAGTATGTTATACATCCTAGATAGAAGCTACTTACTTTTCATGTTCAAAACAATTTATATAGCGTGCCGATAAGCACGCTTTATTGAGAGTCGTTTGTATGAATTCTCTATTGTGGGATGTATCTCATTACCACACCCTTTCCTAACAAGAAAAATGCTATTTCTCATCATCCAAGATCGTACGAAGCACAAGGGGAGAGGATACGTAGCAAAATCCTAGTGGGTGACTCAAAACAACAGTGTTTCTCTTCACCCAAGATCACATGAAGCGTAAGGGGAGTGGATACACACTACAAGTGTATACAAGCAAAGCAAGCATATCAAACACTCATTCATTTTAACCCAACATAGAAAAATGAATTCATTTTAAGCACCAATGGAAGTGTTTGTTTTTTTTATCCAATTTTAACCAATATCACAAAATGAGGTTGTATGGGTCCAATTTTAACCAACTTTGAAAAGACTTCAAGCATTTGTGAATTTTAAGCCAAATGAAAATTTAGTTGTCCTAAGATTGTAAGTTTAAAAACCCAATGGAAATATAGTGGTCCTAAAACATGAAGCAAAAAAATATATGATGGGTTATAATTGTCCCATAAGTGTCAATTTCTTTGTACCATAACCATAACTAAGAAAAAACCAAAAATCAAAATTTTCAATTTTTTTTAGTTTTTTCTATGTTCTAGTAAATCACATTTTTGAAGGCCTTCAAAGCAGAATTTGGGGTTGAAACTTGCGTTGGTCCCTAAAATTAAATTTTCTTAGGCACAATTTTTTAGGGACTGAGTTAGTACTCTTGGAGACCTTTCAAACGGTGCATGTCGATTCAAATTCTGAGCATCGAGTAGAAAGTTATGACCCCAACAAGTTGGGATAAAATAATTTCCTAGTTTTTCCAAAATCTTCAAAACTAGTTAGCCTCACAAAAACAAAACTAGATGTTAGTAAAATATCAGAGGGTATGTGAAATTGAAAATTTACATAAAAATTGACTCTATTTTTTACTAGTAAAAAGCATCACAAAAATCAAAAGCATCACTATAGCCTTCAAATGCATAGCTAAACTCAAGTGTGTCGCTACGGTGAATTTTGGGTGTGTCAATTTGCAAAAAAATAGGGACATCAAATGCATCACTATATGTTGTGCATCACCATATTTAAATTTACGATATCAAAAAAATGATAAGTGTGTCGCTATATTAAACATGCATCAATGTTTTAATTATGTGTCACTATGTTTGAATCAAAGTGTGTTGCTGTATAGTGATGCGTCTCAAATGCGTTGTTGTAGCCATCAAAAGCATTGCTATTTCTCTGGAACCTACAACTCACAGAATCTTAAGAGAAATTCATCAAAAATGGTTAGTAAATCCCTCCTTCTAGCACCAAAATGTGATTGTAATCATAGTATAGGTTAAATACACTAGATCCTAATGAATTTAAGCATTATTTAACCCCCTAAGAAACATCCCAATGAGATGTTCAAAAGCTTCAAAAACCAAGAAACTATTAAAATAAGCATGAAAGATTAAAAGAAACCTAATCTAGAACTCCAAACCTTATCCCATTGGGGGAGTGGTGTTGTATTGATGTGAAATAATGACCCTTTCCCAATCCCTTGGATAAAATGAGAATTTAACCAAACTCCATTGTTGAAAACTAAGCTAAAATTGATAAAACGATGCTATGGGTGGATGAAAAGAAGGAAAAAGCTTGATAATGGTGCAAGTATGAATGAAGATAATATTCAAACGAGAAACATAACTTTGCTTTGATGGAAGTGGATCTGTTGATATATTTTATGCCACCCTTGGATGCACATCATTTATATCAAATTAAAGAGATCCTATGTGTGCATCATGTTGAAATTCATGATTATTAATGAATCTAGATATTTGAGGTTTTCAAACTCCTCAATTGTGTCTAATTAGGGTTATGAATTGTATGTAGGGTTTAGACCCTCCTAAAACCCTAGTTCTTTTACTTTGTCACTTTTTGTTCTTTTCACTTATTAACCTTTTGCGCCTAGTTAGTCTTGTTTCCCTAAGTTAAATGTGTTAATGTCCCCATTCTTCATTTTACCTAGGCGTGACACCCTTTTATGAACAAAATTAAGGAATGTGCTAATTACTGCCACTTAGGTCTTTGCATCACTTATCGATGAAACCTTGTCACTCATTAGTTCCATTTCTGTGATAAGTGATGAGCTCATTTCCTTTGCATCGCTTGTCGCTATAATCATTTGGCTTTTTCATTTCACTTACGTGATGTGCGTTGGCCTATATGTCCCTTCGCATCACGTGGAGTCTTTGCATTGTGTTTATGTTTTTGAGTGGCGAGGTCCTTTTGCGATGAGCAATGATCAAGCGATTAAGGGCCCAAATTTAAAGATGGTAATTAGACAGTCATCACTAGCTTCCTTCACATTGTAGTTATAAACACAAGAGTTGAAGACCTTTGCATGATGAGCAATGTAAGGGAGAGGAATTTTCGAGGAGACAGATCGATATTGGAGGGAGCTAAAATGTAGTCCCTTTGATATCCTGATAAGAAGCAAGGATCTCTTCATCAAAGGGAATGGTATATATCAATAGTATGTTGATGATGGTCCTTTTGACATCCTAATAATGTATGACATCAGCGTGGAAAGTGGCAGTTGCCTGCTATCCTGTGGTGATATGGTGGGTCCTAAGTTGAGCCTAGTAGGATAGTGGGTAGGTGACAGGTGTCATGGTAGGCCCAAGGCCTTGTTTTGATTTGAATGGTTTCAATGACTCAGATTTAATGGAGAAGATCTAACAGTCATCACACACATCATTCACATTTTTATTGTGAAGGATTTTTCCCAAGTGCTTTTCGCGATGGTCTATTATGGAGTGATGGACGATCAAAGATCCAGACGTAAAGACATGATCTAAGGGCTATTGCATGCAGTCTTTGCATCGTGATTTCATGTTATGAAGTTGAGGTGTTTTCAACAATGGTCTTGTTTTCTATGATGTGAGCATCAATGGTTCAGATTTGAAGGCAAGCATTTGATGGTCATCATGAAGGTTCTTCACATTGTAGTTTGGAAACATAAAGCATAAGTCCTTTGCATGATGGGCGATGATGGTGATAAGGTGGGTCTAGGTTCAATGCGTGACAGAGTGATTATGTGACACATGTCCTAGGCAACAAGTGGCAGATTTTTATTGCATCACATGCATCTTATGGATCACAAATTGCTGCCTTATACTCTTGAGGAGATCAACGACGTGTTAAGGCTACACACTAGCCATTGATCTTGATTCTCTTGCGATCAATGACTGTGTTTTAAAGTTCATTTGGGAATCTAATCTCAGTCGCCCATCTCCAATCCAACGACCAAAATTCAAACTTCAATAGTCAATTGCTCCTATTCTTGGCAAATTTGTAGAATTGATGTCTCAGTGACATTCCCAACTACCAGATCAAATATGATAAACTATGGATCAATTCTTTATGCCTTTTCAATGTGTCTTTTTAGAATTGGATAGTGCCATTACTCCTTGATGTGTTATTGATGCTATATTCTCTTATCAAGGTATGTCGATCTAATATTTTATTGTGTATTCCATGGATGCCCATCCTTGCATTCATGTGAGTCATCATTCTGGAGCTTATTCGAGTTGTCAGAGCCTTTATGGCTAATTATGTTTCTCTATAGTGGGAGCAATTCAAATCATTTAATCTGATCAAATTCATCTTCTGTAACCCTAACCCTAGTTAGTTCAGGGTTAGGTTTTTGATTTCAAATCTTGGTTATTCTTGAACAATAAAGGAAAATATTGTATCATTATTATGTATTCTTCCTCTGGCCCCTCTGGGACTTTTATTTTACAGACCTACAACTCTTGCATTCTACCATTGTAAAGGTTACTTCAAGCTTTATTTCAATAAAATTCAACTGTTATCACAATTACCTCTTGCATGTTTGAGTAAAATTCATTTACCTTCATATTTGAATGTGTGTTTTAGTTGTTTCCTTGACATATTATGTTGTTCTGAAGTAGGAAAGAACAAACTCTAAATTCAGTGCATCACCTTCTTTCACATTTGATGTCTCTTTCTACCCTTTTCCCTTGTGATCTTTTAGAGTAGGTTAGCATTAGGACTTCCATGTGCTGGGTTAGGCCAACACATTTGCACTTAGTTTGGAAAAGGAAGTTGACCTTCTCTGGAGACTTGACCTCATTTTGCAAGGTCCCACACCTTGAGGTCATTTCCATTGTGTCATTAGAACACTGAACTATTGTTAGATAGGGTGCAATTTTATGTGGCAACATGATCCATTTCTCTCCAAATGGTGAGTTATTCATAAGAGAGAAAATGAAGAATCAAGGGTGAAGATTGATTTGGTCAATCAATGGTCAAGATGGAATCAAGGGTGAAGATATGAATCAAGGATTCTCATCAATGGATGAGAATCAAAGACACATGGATCAAAGAAACAATCAAGGGCTCACAATGATTCAAATAAACACACTTTCAAAGTTGTGAGAAATTTTGTTAGAGAGTTTGTTAGGAAAGAATATTCCATTTTTGGAGCCAAATAGAAGAATATTCCTTGGGAATATTCCCTATGCAAGTGGATGGGTGAGGAAAATTAGTAATTAGTCAATTAAAATAAAGTTAAGGAATATGAGGATTGCCATTAAAGAATTGATTTGTTTAATGAGAAAGGGGTTGAAATGACATTCAAATAAATAATTTAGGATTATTTAATTAAATAAGAGGAAATAAGGTGCTTAAATCAAATAATTTGTATTATTTAATTAAACAGGATGAGAGGTGAATGTGAAAGGGGGTGAATTACCCTAATTAGATCAATTAGATTAATAGATGAAAATGATGCATTTAATTAAGTAATTAGGCTTATTTAATCAAATAGGTGAAAATAATATGAATTTTAGGACGAAATGATGTTAGTAATCGGATTCAAGTGTGAAATATCATTCAGGAGAATTTTAAGTGTCTACAATTCATATCATATATGTGTTGACACCTAAGAAACTATAAATTTTCTCCATGGATTTTCAAGTTTTGACTATTCAACTATTGTACCAAAATCAATCCCTTTGATTTTAAAAAGATATAATATGATAAACCTTGAGTAAGTTTGGTATAAAGCTCTCCCTTTCCAATTATGAACTCTAAAATGTTATTTGCTTTTACCATCAACTACATAGTCTATCTATTTGGTTGTCATTATAGAAGGAGCTCTGTACCTTATTGCTTAAACACAACTAATTAAATAAATACAAGTCAAAGAACAAAACTGTTCTACCAACATTTGGCAGGAATTTTGCAGCATCGTGACCTTGTTTCAATTGGAAAGATGTTCTAATTTAGACACAAGTTCATTCTAGAGTTAAAAATTAAATTTAACAATTAATAGCATCTAGATAAATCTTGTGAAATTCGTATACATGGTGAAGCTAAGAATTTTTTTCATTGAATTTTAAATTTTGTTTCATGCATGTTTATTTTATTTAGGATTGTTTAGTTAAACATAATTCTTTCTTTCCAAAAAATTCTTAATATTCAAGTCATTAATGTGCAATAATATTTTCTCTTTATAGTTAAGCTAGGGAAGCAAATGTAGTTAGAAAAGAGGAAAATAGTAATGGTTAATAGCTCACCAATTTAAGAAAAGTAATCTTTTGCTACACTCTAGGATGTCTAGGAAAGATTATATCTCGATTTGAAAATGTTTAGAACAAAATACAAAAAAAAATGATGATTGTATACTCTTTAGTTATGTAAAATTTTGGACACAACAATTCCCCTTCAAATGCACACATTATAACTATTTGATAAAGCTTCAAAATTCTTAAGAAAGACATCTACTCGATTCCTTTGCTTCTCTTTGTACCTATTTTCTTAAAATATAAAATATCATTATTTTGAAAACCTTTTGAATTATTTCAACTATGCTAGTTTCAGAATAAATGCATTATCATTGAGTTGTTGAATCTTTGCAAGTTTTAGGTTTCTAAGCTAACTTTATTTTCATTTGATAATCCTATTATTCCTAATAAATTGTGATAATAATCATCTGGTGCTGTGATAATATCCATTAGAGACAAAGACTTGAAGAACAACTCTTCCATCTTAACCTCTTTATTAGACTTCCCTACATATTTTAGAAACAATAAATTCTCCAAATCGAAATCCTTCTACCCTAGATGTCAAATTGCTCTGAATGACAATGCAAGGAATTCCTATGCTAAGCTACACATACTCCTTGGAATGCTAATAGAAGGATACAATTTTGAAATGATATATCAGTATATTCTGCTCCTACATGTAAGGATTTAATTATATTTTTCAACATTTCAGTTGGAGTTGTATCAATTTCTACACTCAGGTTCAACATGAATACCACCACTTTTGATACTCTTTGTCTCTCAAAAGAAATATCTTTTGCTACTTAATTTCCCAAAAGTTCATTAAAAATTTTCCTACTAGAGATTCATTTTTGCCAATATTAATTGTCCATAAAATCTTTTCTCGACATTTACTTGACCCTTTACTCTGGTTTTACAAGTTCTTTCTCATCCCAACTTCTCAACAATGTAACTAGTAGTTTCTTCTCCATTCCTACTATATGTTGATAATATAATGATTGGTATTTGTTCCTCAAATTCATCATCCACAAACTTCTTAATTCCTAGTTGTAATGCTAGCTACAATAGTTACTAGCAAACTGCTCAAGTAATTCCCTAAGGCCACTTTTGTAAGAAAAAGTGCACTACATAAGCTTCTTATAACATCAACAACTTGGTCATAGAAAAATTCAAATTGTCCAATGAAGGTGACCACTTTTGTAGCACCTATTAAGAAGTGTTGAGGAATTTCCCAAAAGATGCTCATGTCAAACCTTTGTTGGGAAAAATAATTGAATCCCAACTGAAGTGGGAAAACATGAAAACATAGAGATTAAGGAGACAAGACAAGGAGGTAGAATAATTTTCTATTTGATTCAAATACACAAAAAGATTACATTAAAAAATATTTACATACAAAAATAAGAGCTATGACTCTGTATTTACTTCATACAATAAAAATTCCTAGATTTTGGAGCAATGAAGCTTTCAGTGTTTTGTACTCTATATTGTTGCTACAAATTCCAGAGCATTGGAGCTCTATGCAATATCCTCTGCTACTACAAGTTCTACTTCTTATAACTGCTAAATTCTTCTTCTTCTTTCTCTATTTTGTTCTCTTGAACATTACCTCCTTGTTCTTCTACTCTAAACATTCTATTCTTCCTTTTTGTCTTTCTTACCTTTTCCAAAAACTGCCACTCATTTTCAAATTCAACCACTAGAAATTAATTCACTGCCATAAACATTAATTGGCTAGTGGGGATGTCAAACTCGGCAAGGGGGTGGAAGATCCCAACAGATCTCTTTTGATTGAGAATTTAATGCATTTGGTTGACGTTGCTCAAGATTATTAATTCCAACAATGCCCCTTAATCTTAAGCCTTTTTGTTTTTCATCCCATTCAAAATTTCTAGAGCTATCTCTTAGGCATTTCCAAGGAGTCTTTTGACAATGTCTTTGTGAAAATATCAACGAGCTATTGTTCAAATCTGCAGTACTGAAGTTCAATCTCTCCATGATCCACCAACTCCCTTATGAAATGGTAGTAGATTTCAATGTGCTTACTTCATCTATGAAATATGGGATTCTTTGTCAAAGCTATAGAAGACACATTATCACAAAATATGGTTGTACCATATTTTTCTGCTCATTCAAATCTACAAGGATTCTTCTAAGCCAAATAGCCTAACATGTTGCTGCATTTCCTGCTATGTACTTTGCTTTTGTTGTGGAAAGAGAAACTATGGGCCAGTTCTTTGATGCCCATGATAATTCCCAATCACTATCTATGTACCCAACCAGCTAAAACTCATTGGAGGTGGCATACATAATTCCATAGCCTTTTGTGCCATTGACATACCTTATAATTCTTTTTCCTACTTTCCAATGTGCATCCTTAGGTTTATCCATGAACCTAGAAATCAGACTTACCACATACATCAAATCAGGTCTTGTTGCTGTCAAATACATGAGGCTTCCAACCATGCTCTTGTTGAGGGTTGGGTTAACATCACTGTTTTTGTCCTCTTTGCTTAATTTTAGACCTGCAACTATTTGGGTTGGGGATGGTTTATTTTCCAACATTCTAAATCTTGTTAAGATTTGTTTGACATATTTTTTTTGTGAAATGAAGATTGCATGCTCTATTTATTGGACCCCTATGCCTAGGAAATATTTTAGCAAACCTAGGTTTGTCATTTTAAACTCATTTTTCATTGCCTCTTTGAAATCAAAAATGAAAATATTACTATTCCCTATGAAAATTAAATCATCTACACAAAAAAAAATAATAACCTCACCATTGGTTGCTTTCATGTAGAGTGTGGGCTCACTACCACTTTTTCTAAATCCATTGCTTGGAAGGTACAAATAAATTATATTGTACCATGCCTGTGGTGCTTGTTTAATCCCATAGAGAGCTTTCTAAAGCCTATACACTTTGTCTTCATGTCATAGGAATTCATATCCAGGTGGTTGCTCCACATACACCTCTTCTTTCAACACTCCATTTAAGAATGATGACTTTACATCCATTTGAAATACTTTCCATTTGTGCTGGCCTATAATTGCTAGGATTGCTCGCGCTATTTCTAGCCTTGAAATTGGTGCATATGTCTCATCATAGTCTCTTCCAGACTATTGTTTGTATCCCTTAACAACTAGCCTTGCTTTATGCATCTCAAGCTTACCATCAGCAATACATTTGGTCTTATAGACCCACTTAACTCCAATGATTGATTTCCCTTTGAGTAAATTAGTGAGCTCCCATGTATTGTTTCTCTCTATTGTATCTATTTCCTCATCCATAGCTTCATACCATTTCTTTCCTTTCACAACATTCTCAAAATAAATCGGATTGCTATAAGAAAATAATGCAAAATCCATACTTTCATTGAACTCTTCATCATACCTTTCATTTTGGTAGATCTCCCTTAGACTCTTGGTCTTTCTTGGCATTAAGGGGCAAGAGTGGGGTCTAAAATCTTATTACTGTTGTTGCTTTGTTGAGTAGACTCTGTTTGGAGCTGTCTGGAGCTCTTTGTTTGTGTCTATGCATTGGGCTCCATAACATCATCTTGCTACAGTTCATACTCTTCTTCTTTAACAATCAATGCTTTTGGGAGTTGTATGGAGCTGTTAGCATTTTTCAAGCCATCCCATGACTCATTCTCTAAGAACTCTACATCTTTGCTGATAACCATTTTCTTGGTGATTGGGTTATACAACCTGTAGGCTTTAGAATCTTCACTATAGCCCATGAAGATACACTTCTCACCCTTGTCATCCAACTTTTGCCTCTTCTCTTTTGGCACAAGTGCATATGCCACACACCTGAACACTCTCAAGTGCTCAACTGTCCACTTGAATTTTTTCCATGCCTCTTATGGAATCTTATCACAAACTACCTTTGTAGGACTTTTATTTATCAGATATATTGTTGTTGCTACAACTTCACCCCAATATTCATTTAGAAATCTCTTGGATTTAAGCATACTTCTTGCCATCTCCACAATGGTTCTATTTTTCCTCTCAAAAAATCCATTTTTCTATAGAGTATAGGTTGTTGTTAGCTCCTTCTTAATGCCTTTTTCCTTGCAAAAATTCACAAACTAATTTGAGGTATACTCTCCCCCTCTATTTGACCTTAGGACCTTGATGAAATGTCCACTTTCCTTTTCAACCCAGGCCTTAAACACTTTAAACTTGTCAAATGCTTTAGATTTATGTTGTGAGAAATAAACCCATGTCTTATGGCTATAGTCATCTATGAAGGTCATAGAATATTTGATCTTACCAATAGAAATTGTTTTCCTAGGGCCACACAAATCAGTGTGCACCAACTCCAATGGTGCTCTTTCCCTTCTAGAATTACTTGATTGAAAAGGCTTAATATGTTGCTTTCCTAAAATACAGGATTCACATTTACCACTAGACTCTACAATGGTTGGAAAACCTTTAACCATACCCTTCTTTGACAAAAAATTCAAACCAACATAGCCTAAGTGTCCATACCCAAGATGCCAAAGTTTGGAGGCATCTTGAATGACTATCTTGAGGGTTGCTTGTTGATGTACTGCTGTACATTTTTCATGCTTGGGGGGTGCAGCTATGGACTGAGCTAAGAAATGTGTCTCTAATTTCAAAGGAAACATTCTATTCTTTGTCATTGGCACTGCTACAACTATTTTCTTCCTCCCATCCTTCTCATAAATGATGCATTCACCATTTTCCATCAACACTTTGTAGCATTTTTGGATTAGTTGTCCAATACTCATAAGGTTATGCTTTATACCAGGGGAAAAATATACATTTTAAATCTCCTTCTTCTCACCTTGCTTGGTGTGAAATATAATAGACCCCTTTCCCACAACTAGAACTGTTTCATTGTTCCCCATTTTTTTCTCAGACTTGACATTTTTATCAATGAAAGAAAATAAACTCTCATTACCACTCATGTGGTTACTACATCCAATATCTAAAAACTATACCTCATCACTTTCTTGCTTAGAAATGTTGCACATGATGAAGGCCTTTGATTGATTACGCTCAACCACATTTTCATCAGTCACATTTGCGGTTTTCTTGGACTGATCACATTACTTTTTCCAATTTTCAATTGCATAATGATCAAACTTATGGCAATAATAGCATTCAACATTACTATTTTCAAGCCTATGACTCAAATTTTTGCTCTTCTTGGCTTGTATAAAGCTAGACTGAGAACTGTTTGCTTCCTCTTGGCTATGTGCTCTTCTTGAGCTATCTTCTCCAACACCTCCACGTCCAGATCTGCCTCTACCTCTACCTCTTGAGATTTGTTCAGAGTTGTTTCTACCTCTCCCACTGCCTCTTGTAATGGATTGAGCTTTGAAAGCTTCCTCATGGGAAGAATTTGTAGACCTATTTAGGCACTACTCATGGGTTTGTAGGGAACCCATCAACTCATCAATATTTAACATCGAGAGGTCCTCTACCTCTTCATGGAAATCACTATTGCATCAAACTTTGAGGGTAAAATTCTGAGGATTTTCTCCACAATCCTCTACTCTTCCATGGTTTCTCCATTCCTCCTCAATGGATTTATCAAACTAGAAACTCTTGTGTGAAATTCTAAGATAGAATCATTGTCCCTCATTTTGAGAGTCTCAAAATCTCTTTGAAGCATCTAGAGCTTCACCAATTTGACTTTATTAGTCCCGTTCTAATTGGTTAGGAGGATTTCCCATGCTTGTTTTGCATAACTAGTTGCTGCTATTCGAGGAAAAATAGCCTTTTTCAAGGTTGCCTCAATCAAACTAAGGGCTTTCGTATCATTTTTTCTTATCTCCTTCAACTGATTCTTTTGAGCATTTCTCAATGTTGTAAATGCATTTGGGTCAGTCACATCTATGAACCCATTTGCTATTAAATCCCACAAATCATTTGCAACTAAAAAGGTTTTCTTTTTCTTTGCCCAGACATCATAGTTTTTACTATCAAACATAGGTGGTTGCTTCCAACTCCTATTATCTCCTCCAACCATTTTTCTAAATGGGGGAAAAACTACAAACATCCAGAAAAAATTTAGGGCCTTTCTTAATACCCAGAAGCCAGGGTTCTATCACTACATTCCCAGAAAACACTAGGGCTCTAATAGACATGGATCTGATACCAAATTGTTTGAAAAAATAATCGAATCCCAACTGAAGTGGGAAAATATGAAAACATAGAGACCAAGGAGATAAGACAAGGAGCTAGAATAATTTTTTATTTCATTCAGATACACAAAAAGATTACATTAAAAATGTTTAAATACAAAAATTAGAGCTATGGCTCTATATTTACTTCATACAATAAAATTACCTAGATTTTGGAGCAATGGAGCTTTTAGTGTTTTGTGCTCTACATTGTTGCTACAAATTTCTAGAGCACTGGAGCACTGGAGCTCTGTGCAATATCCTCTACTACTACAGGTTCTAATTCTTCTTCTTTCTATTGACTTCTTCTTCCTCTGTTTTGTTCTCCTGAACATTCCCTCCTTGTTCTACTCTAAACATTCTATTCTTCGTTTTTGTCTTTCTTACCTTTTCCAAAAACTGCCGCTCATTTTCAAATTCAACCACCAAAAATTAATTCATTGCTAGAAATATTAACTAGCCAGTTGGGATGTCAGACGTGGAAAGGGGGTGTAAGATCCCAATGGATCTCTTCTGACTGATCATTTAATGCATTTGGTTGATGTTTCTCAAGATTATTAATTCCAACACCCTTTGGCTATCACCTTTATAGAATTTCTAGTCCCTTTCCATGTCAAGATTCTTGATTTAAATAGTTGTAGTAGCCACCATTAAAAATGGAAATGACCCAGCCAATACCTATACATTGTAGTTGGGTAAAGCCCCTTTGATGACCTAAATACTTACGTGCAGTTGGTATAATAAAATGATCATAAATTAGAACCAACAATATGATACTAACTATATCAAATAAGCTTAATGATGCAAATTGAATTTGAAAATGAGGTCCCATTTGAGTATTCATGACATCCCCTAATAAAATAAACAAATTACTCATCGGACTATAGACAATAGTAAATACGATCCTAGTAGCCCAAATTGGCAAAAGGTGAATAATAGACTTGAACTCCTCAACTTGTGTCACTGTAGAGATGCCATGGGCTGAACTTTATCACTTGATTCCTTTATGAATGTATTTGTGTGACCAAGTCTTCCTCTCCCTTCAATAACTGACCATTTATCTTGAACTTCATATAACAAAGACTTTTCATCAAGAACCTTCTCATGCCATTTCCTAAATGATGCTACTATCACCTGGACTATCTCAATCAGGGGACTTCCTCCTATTCATTGATCTCAATATAAATGGGTACCTCGTCAATCTCATCAAATTGGTCAGCCCCAAATCATGACACACAAGGCTTAATGACATCATTTCCTAATGTAATAAGGTAAAATGAGAGGAAAAAAATTCCAATTTGACCTGTGGAGACATGAATATCAATTCCTTCTTTGCAAGGAGACTTAAGTTTAAGCATAGAAGCAAATATATTCAATAATTTCATTCCAACAAAATACACTATAGAGAAAATAATAATTGTCCAATATCTTCCCAAATATGAATTTTCCACAAAATCTCCAACCAAAGGTGTTATGTAGCATGTTCCACACTAGTTATTGTTGGCTTTTTCTGATGAAGAATTACCAAAATATAATTTTATCTTAAAATAGTGAGCCATATTTGAAAACATTAATTCATTTCCCAATATAAATGGGTATTCCTTCCAATTCCCTAATTTTATCTTTATGGTAGGATTTCAATGAATGTGCATAAAGAGTATCCATGTAGGATTTGTCCTCTACACTCGGTAATTTGATTGTGTGATTGAATGATCTTGCTATAAGTTGTTGTGAACATTGCCAAAAAGATAAGCAAGACACAACTCCCCTATGAACTTGAAAGGCTTGCATATGTTCTCATGTTTGGGTATCCCATAAATGAACATAATGATCTAGTTCTCTAGTATCAAAATATCAACCATTAGAATTGATATCCATTGATAGAATATTTTTACTACCCTATTTCTTATTTGAACCTTTTGTGGAGACTTCCTTGTTGGACCAGTCATATTTCTCACTTGTCCTATTTCAACATTATAATTAATATTAGTACTATCTTTTAATGTTGAAAATCCCTTTGAATAATCTTCTCTTAGAGATATAGTTGTTACAAACTACTTGTGTATTTTAACAACTCACCACTCTACTTGATTGGGAGACTTCACAACTCTCTTGCAAGTCCTCGATGGATATATTAAAAATGTAAACATGCCTTGCCTAAGCTTCCACATTTGCATGTATTTCTAGCAATGCACTTGTAATTGTAACATTTGACAATAATCTCCTTGTTATACTTTGATGGACTTTCCTTTATTACTAGATATCTGGCACAATGAATATTTATATTGCAAGCCTATTTTCATATTGCTTCATTCAAAATCACTTATTCTCCACAAGAATATTGTCCCTATTCAAAATAATGAAGATATCTCACATTTTATTAGAACAATCACTTTTGAAAACAATCTTAGAGATGAATTAAGGTGGAATCTGGAAATCAGAACATAGTCAAAGGTTCTTAATAACTCATATAGTTTTTGCAAGGGCCATGAAACATCTACTTTTTCTCTATTTTCTCAATATGTCCTCTCTCTCTCTAATCTACTTAAATAAATCACTAAATTTTAATATCTTCATATGTCCTCAATGAAAATGAAACTGAAATAAATTAAAATCCCAATGATAAAATATTCTTCTTAAGTGGGAGCTGAATGAATTTTCATGACAAGGTAACGGTTTAAATTTTTCAGGATTAAAATTGGGGTAACAATTGGAAAATCATCCACTATGGGAGAAAAGGAAATTATCATAGCTACATTAAAGGATTTCAAAGAAGTCATAGCCTAGGGATATGAAGAACTAAAGACATTTGATCCCTCCATTATTAAGCATAGCATTCTATTGAAACCTAGTATAAAAACTTTTCAATAGAAGAAACATCCAATCAATGCTTTTCTAGAGCCTCTTATATTTGAGGAAGTGCAAAAAATACTCCCAAAAAATAGCATCTTTCCAATAAAACACTCCACACAGGTTACTAATTTTGTGTATGATCGAAAGAAGAATGGAAAAATCAAACTCTATGTTAATTTGTATAATTTGAATAATCCATCTAAAAATTAAAATTAGCCATTACCATCTCTAAAAGTACTCTAAATTTTTAGTGGATCTTAGATGATGTCCCTCTTGGATTGAGATTCTAGATATAATTAGGAATGATGAAATAACAATGTTCTACAACTCACCAACCTTCAATGGCTTCCTTGAAGGACTGAAGTCATACACATCACCTCAAGGTCTTACATCTTTCTTGCTTGAATTCTTGAAATTTCTTCCAAGACCTACAACAAGGGTTAGCCTTCACAAACAATGATAAGATGAACTCACATAAGATTTCACATGATGTTAGGATATTGAGTTACTACAATAAAGCTTTGAAATACTACTCTTGACTCTCTTGATAGTGCTCTTAATTATAAGTTCATCAATAGTTTTCTAGATGGATTCCAAATGATGCAGTAACTAGGTATTTATAGGTATTTCTCTAATTTCCCAAAGATTAAATCTTGATAGCCAACATTTGCAAGTTGAATTTTGAATGTTAAAATGTTGACATAGACATATCCAAAATTGGTCCCTAGAAAAATAAGGGGACCCATACGCCCTAGGAAAAATGGGTCCTAGCCTTGTTTTTTAAGACATTAAGTGTTATGGGAAAAATATAAATTGGATGTATTTGTTCAATGCTTACAATTTCTCAGAAAATGTTACAAATGGGCCTCAAAATGCATAATTTAGGAAATTAGGGACTCAATTAGGATTAATAATTTAGGGGGACAAAACATAGTGTGAAATTGTCAAGGGTCACAATTTACAATACTACACATATTATCACTTGAAACTTGAATCATATGTGTATCTTACCTATATATATCAATCCTCCAAACTATAAGAAAATATCTTCAATAGTGGAGAAGTGTGGAGCATTATACTATCTCTTTGTGATTGCAACTACACTATTTCACTACTGCCTTCATTCTGCTCACTCTAAAACACTTTGTGATAAGTTTTATGATCTCAAGTTTGAACCACACATACCTTAGAGCAGTTACAAGTTATATGCTCTATCCACAAGCTCATAACTTCAAATGTGGTAAAATGTGGTACATTCTCCTGAGCCTATGACACCTTTCTTGACTTGTCCTTAACTAAATTTCTTCAAACTCTTTGTAACTTTTTTTATCCAATGGCAAGAGATATGACCTCATAGCCTCCATAACAATCATTATCAGTACAACTTATCAAGGATACTAACAACATATAATTATCATGAGCTTACACATGAATTTTAGAAGGTACAACTATGTATGGATGATATTGATCTCCTTATCTTCCACCATAATTTCTCCTCTAATCTACTAGTACAAATCTATAAAATTTATATTGATCATCATCACTCCTTTGATCTACTCCTTTGACATCACTACTCAATTGACATCAATGACAACATATTTAACATTCTACCCCTTTGTCATTGATGGCAACACCAACCTAATATGCAATTTATCTCCCTTTGAAATCAAGGGAAAAGGACTAGTGGTCTTCCTCTATGCCAAAAAAAAACACATAGGCTCCCCTTGTTTGTACAAAACTTATTATTCTTCATCATTCTACCCCCTTGAGAAGTAACCTTTGACATTTCAAAAACTAATGTAGCAAAACTATTCTTTAATTTCCTTATGATGTACATAGATAATATATATTGTCATGTTCAAATCTAAAATAACTTTGTTTATTTCTGTCTTACTCTCTGCATATCTACACAACATCAAAATTTGTCTAACATTCAACAAAAAATCTACTTAATTAGAAGGTAGAACATTCTTATAAATTATCTTCAACTAGGCAAGAGTTGTATCCAGTGCTCCTTTGTAGAAGAAAAAATGTGCATTTGGATTTAAAGTTGAATATACAATTCTTCTGCTTCTACCAAAGTAGCTATCACCTTTACTTTTTGAAAAAAAATTTCTACCTCTATCAAAATGGTATTCAAGGATGCTAACTTGAGACTCACAACTCCCCTTAGTTGACAAATTTTTCCTTTGATTTTCTCTCTTTGGTCTAGAAGTTGCTTTAGTTGGGACTAAAATTTCTATTTGTGCCCTTGTAGCACCATATTTTTCCTTCACCAGATCATATACATTAGCCACTTGAGTTATTTTAAACTCAATAGAGTCAATTTGATCCTTTATGTTCTTTGTATTTATTGGTCATTTAAAAAAAATTGATACAATACTTTAGCATCCGCTAAGAATTTTTTAATTCTTTTTATATTCTCTTGCAATTTATTACGTTCCTTAGCACATCTCCCGAAGTCATCAACCATTCTTTTGTTGTTCACTTGTTCAATCACTTTTTACTCTACTTGGTTCTCTAGATAAGATGAGTGACCTTTGAAGGACTCCGATAGAAGCTTCATCTATTGTGTGGGATGCATAGGTGGATCTCTTTTTTCCTCTAGGAATTCCTCATGAATTATCTTTATTACTTCCAATAATTCAACACCCTCAACTTGTTGCTGAAGATTCTCTTTGTTTGTCAAGATGCTCTTTTACACTTCTTTTATGCATCTTATCCATTATTTTATCATAAGTTCCAAACCTTTCTACTATTGTGTCCTTGGATTTGTTAAGAAGAATATCAACATAACTCTTTATCTCCTTTGCGGAGACCTTATAAGGCAATCATGGGATCCAATTTGTCCCTCTATAGATTCAATGTAAGTATAATATTTATCTATCAAAAATATGATTTTTCTTTTGTACCTTTGTGCAACGCTAGAGGGGACTCTATATATGGCTTGCATATCAGTTTTTAGGGTTTTGAAAAATCCCTATTACATTGTGATACAACTCTTATTACCACCAAAACCTCTCATATGGCTTCTAATTTGCGCAACAATAGGAATATGTTGTTACTAGACTTTACCTTAAAACCAAGTAGCTCATTTAGGAAGTAAAATGCAAGGAAAATGATAAGGATAACATACCTAAAGTTATAGACTGTTTCCTTTGTTCTCTTTATATTTTGCATCACTTTCTCTTTCATGACCTCATAGAGGTCAAATTCTTTTCCTTCCTTTACCATCTACTAAGTAGTTTGAACTACAATACCAGTGGATGATCCATCTCTATTTGTGAAATAAACCTTATAGGCAATGCCCATTTCTACATATCAGACCCTTGGATCAGTTATGTCATTTACACTCAAGGTCCTTTTGTCAAACTTTTCCCCACTCGATTCTATAACCCTCTCATATTTTATAGCCTTCATCACTGGAACTAGTTTGGTTAAATTCAAACCAGTAACAACCTTATTTTCTTCCTTAATGATTCTATAGGGCTTATCAAGATACATAAAATCATCATGTTTTTTTCTCAAAACATACCTCACCCATTCAATTTCATCATTGAATTCAGGGTAATCCTTCCATATATTCATAAATTTAGCTCCCACATTTGCATATTCTAATTTATAGTTGCCACCATCATGTAGGAGTTTATCTCTAAGCTCCTAAAACTTCACATGATTGATCTAATTTAGTGTGGAGTAGATCTATATCCTGATCTAAGACTCCATATTTTGTACTCCTAATTTCTTTATGATCCTTAGTGTTTCTAGATACATTTTGATGGACATGATATTTAGGACTTAATGGATGATGCAAATTTACTTATTTATGGATGATATTTAGATGTTCCTATGGATGTTTGATGAGGGCCATACAACCCAAAAATCATAGAAATCACAACAACAGATACCAACACAAAAGATGTGAGACAGAAAAATGACTTACTTCCAATTGTTTTTAGAAAATGAAATTACAGATTCAAAGCTTACATGCTACAACCTCATGGGCTTGATTCATTACAAAAAAACAACTCTAAAAAGAAAATCTACTATTCAGAGACACAATCTGCACTATCAAGGCCACCTTCTACAACCCCCACTTAACCCTTTTTATTTTCCCCAATAACCACCCTAGAATGTTCTAGAAAGTTCAAATTTCCCCTTTCTGTTTTGGCACCAAAAGTCCCACCGTTTGATTCTGGCCTAGGAAGATTTTTTTATGAAATTCATTTTTTAGAGGACCAACTTTATAGGGCCACAACTTTTGATCCAAGTGTCTGATTTTCTATTATTACATATCATTGGAAATCTCTCGATGAGCTCTACAACATGTGAGTCGTTGTAGGTCAGTTCAACCATTTTTAAGTTGTTTCAGGGCCTCTAAAGTTTTATATCTGAATTTGAAGTTGCATTGGAGAAATTTCTCGAGATGGAAACTTTAATTTCTCCCAAACTATACAGGGTATTGAGGTGATTATTTTGCGATCAATTTTTTTTTTCAGTTATGCTCCTTGGGGTAAAATTTTAGGTCCATACGAGCCTATTTAGGCTGACTTACTAAAAATAGTAAGTTCCCATTTTTCACTATTTTTGACACCTGACTATCTTACACCCCTTAAGTTCCATCATGGGACTCAAAAAAACTAAAGAAAATAAAGAAAACACTTTTTTTGGGTGATGCAATATTTCCTTACATCATTGGATGTTCTTGCATCAGACACTCAGGGTAATTTGAAAAGTGACCCTGTCACTTTTTAGGAGTTAGAGGGAAACCAAAACAGTTAACCTCAACCTTAGAAAACCATGATGAATCTTCAAAAGGCCTTCCTCTCCATTTCACCAAGTACTCTACATACTACATGTTTCTTGTCCTTCTACCCACATGACTATCCAAGATTTCTTCTATCTCCTTCCTTCTCTGAAGTAGGTGCTAGAATTTTCAACTGTTCATTTATCAACCCCTCCTTTATATCACCTTCATGATACTCTATCAAATCATAAATTTTGAACACAAGAGAAATTTTTATTCCACTAGGCAACTCTACCTCATAAGCATTTCCTGAATCATGCTTCTTCAGGATCTTGCATGGTCCAAACTTCTTCATCTTTAACTTGTATGTACCAACTAGAAAAATTTCCTTTCACAAATGAACCATGACTTCATCTCCTACCTAGAACTCCTTATACCTCCTTTTATGATATGCCTGAGCCTTAGATTATGAGTTCATCTTATTGATATGTTTCTTCACCTATTCGCGCAAATTCTTCAGGTGCTCAACAAAATCTTCAGCCTCAACACTACTATTTTCCACCTATCCATCATTCTTAGTTCAAAAGTAGTTCTTGGACTACTCCCATATACAATCTGGAATGGTGATTTACCAATTCTCCTATTGACATAATTGTTGTAAGAAAATTTCGCATGTGGTATAATCAAATCCCATCCCTTGGGCTTATCTCCAACTAAGCATCTTAGTAGGTTTCCCAAACTCCTATTCATCACCTCTTTTTGTCCATCAGTCTGTGGACGGTGTGCAAAAATAAACTTCAATTATGTCTTCAATTTCTTCCATAATGTCCTCCAGACATACCAAAAAAATTTGGTATCTCTGTCTTTGGTAGTCCATGTAGTCTCACCACATCTCTGAAAAATAACTATGCAACATGAAGAACATCACTGGTCTTATGACATGGAATGAAATGTGCCATCTTTGAAAATCTATCCACCATAAATATGGAATCATGCCCTCTCTGTGTCCTTGGCAAGCCAAGAACAAAATCCATGCTAATATCCTCCCATGGCCTCTCAGGTATAGGTAATGGCTGATACAATCCAGTATTTTGACTTGTTCCTTTTACTATCTGACATACTCTGCAACTTTGTACAAAATTTTTCACATCTTCTTGTAATTGTGGCCAATAATAATTCTCATTGACAAGAGCAATGGTCTTATCTCAACCAAAATGTCTTGCCAATCCTCCACAATGCTTCTCCTTGATTAGATTCTCTCTCATAGAACTCCTTGGAATGCACAATTGGCTTCCTCTAAACAACATCCCATCTTCGATTATGAAATCTAACCATCTCATCCTATCCAATGTAACAAGTTCCAAACAAGCCTTCCAAGCTTCTGCAAAGTCTGTATCTTCTGGATACAAAATCTTTAGTTCATTGAACCCAACAACCTGTATATTCATCTCTATCAACAAATTTTTCCTTCTACTTAAGGCATTTGCAACTCTGTTGACCTTCCACTCCTATGCTTCAAAACAAAAGTATAACTCTACAAAAATTCAACCCATTTTAAGTGCCTTTGATTCAACTTTCCTTGGCTATTGAGATACTACAAAGCCTGGTGATCAGTATATAAAAAAAATCATTTTGGGAAACATATAGTGTCTGCATTTTTCAAATCCTGAACTATAGCATAAAACTCTTGATCATACATAAAAAAATTCTTCTTAGCATCATTTAACTTCTCACTAAAATAGTCAACAGGCTTACCTTCTTGACTCAAAACAACTCCTATGGTAGTGCCACTAGCATCACAATCTACCTAAAAGACCTTATTGAAATCTGGAAGTGCCAAAAAAAGTTGCTCTATAACTTTCTTCTTCAGTATATCACAAATTTTGGCTGCTTCTGTAGTCCACTTAAACTCTTTTCTATCCCCTCTCATTGTTTCAATTAGAGGTGCACAAATACTACTAAAAATATTAATAAAATTTCTATAAAAACTTGCTAGATCATGAAATGATCTTACCTTTGTAACACTCCTTGGGGTAGGCCATTCAATGATAGCTCTCACCTTCTCTAGATCCATTTTAAGACCCTTTGCTGAGACAACAAATCCCAGATACACCAACTCCCTTTTCAAAAAACTACATTTCTCCAAATTAATCAACAACTTCTCCTCCCTTAGCTCCTAAAAATTATTTTAATACCTAATTCATAAGCTGCATAAATGTGATTAGTGCATTGGTTATCTCAAAAGGCATGACTAACCACTCATACAAGCCCTCCTTGGTTTTAAAGGTTTTCTTCCATTCATCTCCTTCTCTAATACAGATCTGGTGATATCCTCTCTTCAAGTCTATCTTCATGAAGTACTTAGCTCCACTCAAACAATCCATAATGTCATCCATCATTGGCAAGGGGAATCTACACTTGATGGTGATCTTGTTGTTGGCTCTAGAATCTATCCACATCCACCATTCCCCATCCTTCTTTGGTGCTAGTATTGTAGGTACTACACATGGAATCAAACTCTCTTGAATCAATCCCTTCTGCAACAACTCTTGCACTTGTCTATTTAACTCTTCATTCTCTACTAGAGTCATAAGATGAGCTACATTATTCAAGAAACTAGCTCTAGGAATTAGGTCCATCTGATGACTAATCTTTCTTATGAGAGGCAAACCTTCAGGTACGTTATTAGAAATAATAGATTGAAACTCATTCAACAAATCTGAAACCTATATAGGTACCTCAATAGTATCTTCTTTATCAACTCTAGGGATCAATGCAAAACACATATGCTCATGCTTCATACCTTTTAGGAACTTTCTTCCATCAACACAACAAATTCTTGCATTACTGCATACCTTTTCCTCTACCTCTTTCAAGGGCTTCAACTTATGGAGAACTCCATCCTTTGTTAAATAATAGGTGTTGGCATGTCCATCATGTACTGCTCGTCGATCAAACTGCCACAGTCTACCTAACAACATATGACGAACATCCATAGGCATAATATCACACAATATCTCATCATGGTAATTTCTAATCTTGAAATTTACTAGACATTGTTCATTTACCAAGGCTTTATGGTCCTTTTGCAACCAAGCAATCTGGTATGGGTTCAAATGCCTTCTTCTCTCCAACTGCAACTTACTAACCATTTCTTTTGAAAAAAGGTTATCAATACTACCTCCATCAATAATAACATTGAAAACTTTACCTTCACACTTACATCTGGTGTGAAATAAATTCTTCCTTTGAGTTGGCTCCTTCTCCTCATTCAACAAGACTCTTCTAGTAACAAGAACTTCTCCTCTTTTTTCATCCTCAGAATGTAAAGACTCAACATCTTCATCAACATGTGCAACTTGTGCATTACCCTCATGTCTTCTATTTGTCCTTCCTTGATGTTTAGGACACTCATAGGCTCTATGTCCTTCTCCACACTGGAAATAGGCTCCACAGAAGCCTCCTCTTCCTAGTCCTTGTCTAGATCTTCCCCTTCCTCTTTGGTCTCCATTATTCTGATCACAAAGATGGTAGGTGTTATCTCCTTTTTGGTTCCAGCTGCTACTAGAGCCTTCACCCTTCTTTTGATCTTTATTTCAACCTCCATATGACTGTCCACTAGTCTTTCCTCCATGACCTCCACCTCATTTTTTGTTCTCAAACCTCTTGTTTAGTCATTCTTCAACCTTTAGGGAAAACTAATAAGTGCTCTCAATGGTGGTCATTCTTACCAGTGCCAATTCTTCATGTATGCTTGGCTTCAACCTGTTAATATAATGAGCAACTTTCTCTTTATTTTTCCTCAAAATTTCTTGTCCAAATCAAGACCTTATGAAAGTCCTTTGTGTATTCTTTCACCATCCTTGTCCCTTGCCTCAAGCTTTGCATCTTCTTGAGCAACTCCAATTTGTAATCAACTGGAATAAATTGTTTCTTCAATTTTGACACCATTCTATCCCATCAAGAAGTTTTATCGTTCCCTTGTCTTCCTCTTTCTAACTGGATCTCTTTGCACCATATACTATTGTGACCTTTCAATTTTGTCTTTGCAAACCTCACTCTATGAGGATCTTCAATCTCCTCAAGCTCATAAAATTCCTCCATGTCATTGATCCAATCAATCAATTCTTCAAGATTCAAATTTCCACTAAAAGTTGAAACCTCCATTTTAGGTCTCTTCCCAATGCTTGAGATCACTCACAACAATCTTCTTTCTCCATGATCCATTGGATCCTACTCTTACTCTCCCATTTCCTCTTCCATTGAATCTTCACTGTCATCTCTATCTCATTGCACATCTCTTCTTCAAACCTCTTGTTGCAAGTTTTCTAATTTCCTTCTAAGGGATTTGATTTCATCTCTAGGCAGATCTCTTCCTCCACCACCTCGACCTCTACCTCTTCCATACTGGGCAAGTCTTTGAGGCATCTTGAAATCAACCAACACTCATAGGTCCTTCTGTAACGACCTCACATTCAACACTCTATTACAGGCTCAAGAACTCTTGCTCTAATACCACTTGATGAGGGCCACACTTCCCAAAACCCACAAAAATCACAACAACAAATACCAACATAGAAGATGCGAGACAAAAAATGACTCACTTTCAATTATTTTCAAAAAAATAAATTATAGATTCAAAGCTTACATGCTACAGTCTCATTGGCTTGATTCATTACAATAAAATCAACTTTGAAAAGAAAATCCACTATTCAGAGCCACAATATGCACTCTCAGGGCCACTTGATGAGGGCCACACCACCTAAAACTCACAAAAAAATGACTCTTTCAATTATTTTTAGAAAATGAAATTATAGATTCAAACCTTACATGCTACAACCTCACGGGCTTGATTCATTACAACAAAATCAACTCTAAGAAGAAAATCTACTATTCGGAGCCACAATCTGCACTATCAGGGCCACCTTCTACAACCCCCACTTAACCCTTTTTAATTTTCCCCAATAACCGCCCTAGAATGTTCTAGAAAGTTCAAATTTCCCCTTTTCGTTTTGGCGCCAAAAGTCTCGCCATTTGATTTCTGGCCTAGGAAGAATTTTTTATGAAATTCACTTTTTAGAGGACCAACTTCGTGGGGCCATAACTTTTAATCTAGGTGTTCGATTTTCTATTATTACATATCGTTAGAAAGCTCTTGACAAGCTCTACAATGTGTGAACCATCGTAGGACAGTTTAGCCACTTTTTGAGCTATTTCAGGGCCTCTAAAGTTTTATATCTGAATTTGAAGCTACATTGGAGAAATTTCTGAGGATGAAAACTTTAAATTCTCCCAAACCATGCAAGGTATTGAGGTGATTCTTTCACGATCAAAAATATTTTTCAGTTATGCTCCTTGGGGTAAATTTTCAGGTCCATACGAGCCTGTTTAGGCTGGCTTACTAAAAATATTAAGTGCCCATTTTTCGCTATTTTTGACACCTAACTATCTTACACCCCTTAAGTGCCATCATGGGACTCAAAACAACTGAAGAAAATAAAGAAAACAATTTTTTTTGTGATGCAAGATTTCCCTACACCGCTGGATGCTCCTGCATCAATGTTAGATTTTATAATGATTATTAGATTTCATATGATATTCACTAATGATATAATTTTAAATGTGTTATATGTGAATGGTGAATTATATATGTTATTTTATGATTCTTAGTTTGATTTGTGATAATATATTATCTTATATAGTGGAGTTTTTTCATCTATATAATCTAGATATTGTACTGGCACTTCATGTTTGAGTGTATAGGTGGATTTTAGTGCCAATGGTTCATGAGATTATTTAGTCACTTTTTTTCTTTCTAGCGTGATGATGGACCTAGAAATCGTATGGAGTGCTAAGCTCTAGTCAGCCCATGTTGCAAAATATGTGTTGTTGGTGTATGTGCTCATGTGAAAAATTATATAATTGTCTTTCGAGTTATTTTTTGAGTGAATTTAAACTTTTCTGATTTTAAGGAATTTTAAGAGGTTTAAGTTTTATTTTAAAGTTTGGAATGTTTCTTAGGTATGGGATATGTAGGTTAGGAGTGTATTTATATCATTTAATCCTTTAAAAAGGGTTTTATGACCCTCCTTTATGTCCCAATTTCAAAAGTGGTGAAAATGGGGAAGTAGTTATTTAGTTGAGTTAGTTTTGGGAAGGAAGCTCCATCTTCCTCTTATTTATAACTCATCTTCCATAGTGTGGAAGGGGGCTTCATTTTATCTTTTTGGGATCTTGCTATTTTTCTTGAGTTCTTTTAGGAAGAGAGAGGAGTGTGAAGAAGGAAGGTAGAAGAAGGAAGAAGGATTGAGGGGAGGAAATATTCAATCAAAGTTCATCCATTAGTGGGATTGTGTTATTTAAAGGTAGGATATTTTCCTTTCTTGTTGAATAAATGTGAGTGTTTCCAATGTGTTTTGTTCTTTGAGATTTTGGGATTTTGGTTTGGAAAAAATATGCTTTAATGTTTCATGTGTTTTTTTTCTTTGTGTGGTTTAGTAGGGGAGTTGACCCCATCTTGAGAGAGGTTGTTTTTGTCCTCCATGTGCAAGGGGTTGAGTGGGTGTGGCTCTCTCTAAGGGACATTTATTCAAGGAATGAGTAACCATGATTATGTGTAGGGATACGAATATCCCATGTTTGATTTTGTGTTGGAGGGAAAATGGGTGGATGTGGTTGTGTTGGTGATGCATTGTGATATGTGGAGACATGATATGGAGATTTATATTTGGATATTGTGATACATTTATTTTTCCTTATTAAGTAGAGCCCCCACTGCCCCTAAGTGGATTATTGATATCTAATGTGTTAGCAAGTGTTAAAAGGGGTGTTTGAAAATGTTTACTATGTGAGTGAATGCATGTAAATATGTGTAATATGTATGTAATTTTTTTATTGAAATCTTGTTGTGGTTGTGACAGTTTCTACCCAAGTGGCTATATAACCCCAAGCTTGGGGGTGGGTTGTCTCACAACCCTATGCTTGGGTGGGATCTATTTTTCTCTCCTATTCGTTTGTTGGTTTCTTTTGATGTCTTACAAAGTGTAATGAAGGATTAAGGATGATTGTATATTTCTCTTTGGAAATATTTAAGAAATTTGTAAATGTGCAAGTAAATTGTCTACAAAAGACTTTTGTTTATAAGTGTAAAATTGTTTAATTTAGAAAAAGAAAGAAATTTTTTGTTTTGCGAATTCATTTTTAAGAAAAGTTAATAGATGTTAGAATACAATCATGCATATGTGTCTTGTAAATTAATTGAAAACTTGAAAAAGGGAAAATTTCTTGTGAATGTGTATATGGACTTAGAAGTAGTTCAAAAAATTCTTGTTAAATTAGTGCTCACCTTTAATCCAATATGATTTCAAATGAAATTATGTTTCTATTAAAAAAATAGGTGAAGGGTTTATAAATAATCTTAAGAAGAAAATACAAAAAAAAATATAGATTTGAAATTAAAATAAAATACATATGTTCATTCGAAAATAATGTATTCATTTGTTCTAGTATATTTCTAATATAGAAATAATTAATGATAATTTTAGATAAATAATATCAAAGGATCAACTTAACCCACTTGATTAATCAATTGTTGAGGTTACAACATTGCTGCCTCTATGTCAAACAAAAAACTGTTATAAAGTAGTTTCAAATATTTGATCATAAAAACTAATTAACATGACATTGAAATATAAAATTTAATGAGTTTTTCAATTACTAATCTTAGAAAAAACATATTTAAAAATTGTATTAACATAGATCACATATTTTAATTTATTAAGAAAACATTGACATCCTTTTCCACAATAATAATCTGCCATAAAACTAATATACATATCTGATCATACAAATTGGTAGATAAAGAATTAGAAGAGAAAATTAATAGGTTTCTTTAAAACAAAGATTGTTATGACATATTCAAAAATTAGATCAGCCTAGTAAACCCATTGAAACTTATAATTAAAATATTACTGTCCTCCACTTTAAAAATAAAAACAAATTGACAAACAAATTTGGGAGTAGCCTAAAGAGTTGTAATATGTTTCTTTCATCTTCTTATTATTAACCTACAAAATAAATTTTACAAATTTATTTTTCACTTGCAAACAAAAATAAAATGGAGGAAATCAACAAATAACATTTCATATCAAAATAATCTTTAAAGAGCAAATGAAAAATAATTGAGGAGACTCATATTTAAGGTATCAAAAGTTAGTATGAAATTAGTTTTTAGTTATTTATTAATTACTTAGTTAATTAGTCTTTAGATATACTATATTCATATTATTTTTTTATTCCCTTTAATTTAATAATTTATCTCTCCTTATTAAAATTTAATTCAAGAATACTTAATATATTTAACATAAACATTGAGTCTTAATGTTCAACTCAAAATGTAAAGTAATAATCATGAGATTGAGATAGGAGTTTGACATGACCTATTTTATTTATTTTTAAATTATCAAGAAACTAAATAAATGAAAATTCAAAACTAAACTTGATTTAAAATTGTTTAAATATATTTTAATATAAAAAGAGTATCAATAGTTGGTACGAAAATAAATTGTTCAAATTAAATCATAGAATTGGTACAACTTTTGAATTTATCAAGTAATGTTATAGTCAAATATATAAAATGAAATACGAGATATTAGGACCACTATGTTGATGTTATCTTCTCGGGTTATGAAACTAAACATTGTACATAAACAATTAAATAATTAGACATATTTAAATTTAACATTACTCAAATATTTAAATTTTAGAGAATATTTATATATAAAAAAGAGAAATTTGGATAGTAATCAATTGTTCAATTTGTTTTTGAATTAACATGATTTATACATCTATGGTTTTTCAAATACTCTATTCCTTTAGTCTTAGTGATAGAGTTCTAGCTATACTTTATGTGAGAATATAAAATAACTTCATGAACATATTTGTCTCCTTTAATGTATCTTTCTTTTAGACTAAATAGTTTATCTTAGTTAGAGGTAATATTAATGTTAACCCTAGACTAGTTTGTCACCATTCCACTCTCATTCATCAATAATGTTCCAACACTGGGAAATAACTATCTCATGTACTTTAGAATATTAACTTAAGTGATTAAATTTTGAAAAGAATATAGGAATGAAAATGAAGTTAGCATATTTATTAAGTAAACTTTTTTCTTTTGGTATAGAACTTGTTTTCAATTAACTTAATATATATTTGTTTAGCAACAATTAGTTTTGGTTAATTGAAAAAGTTTAATAAAGGTTAGAAAGAAATTTATATTTATTTTGGTTACTCGTTAAATTTTGCAACCTAATAAAATCTATTCACTAGCTATACCTTAGACTCCTTAGAAGAAGTTGGGAATGTCTCAATTATAACTACTTAGAATATAATGTAAATTCCTTCCTATAAATTTTAAAGTGATATGATGACATTGTAAATGTGATGTCATTAGTTGTAAGTAAGCATCTAAAACTCAAAATTGTCTTAGTGATAATAGAAAACCAAAAAAACGAGGTTCTATTTGTTTAGGGTTGAAAAATTTAGGGCATGACATTTGGTATTAGAGCAAGGTTCCAACACTAGGAACTTTAGGTTTTGTTAAGTGATTAATTTATTTTAATTTTGAAATGGATCCTTATTGATTAATGTGTTGTGTGGTTGAAAGTATTTTGGGAATGTATAGGAAGAAGGTGATAATATGTGTATGAATAAACTTGAGTATAAAATTTCCTTTGTAGGAAATCTTAGCTTAAATTTATCTTAGTGAATCAAATCTACCTTTCTAATATTTTGTTTTGGTTATAAGATTAATTATGAATTACTTGAATTAATTGTGAAAATGAGAGGAATAGTATGTTAGTACTTTTTTAATTATAACTGAGGCATTTTGAAGTATGTTTAAAATTAGGTCATTTTAGTACCCTTCCATGATAATGAATAGTAGAGATTTCTATAAAGTTTAGGTTGAAGGAATGTGATTGTCTAAATTATTGGCTTTATTATTTATGCTATGAGAAAGCTATTTGATTAATCAAAATAAATTCTCTAGAATATGTTACTTCAAAGGTTGTGTGATGTGATAATTCCTTTGGCACTTGTTCTCAAATCATGATAAATATGAAAGATTTACTTTTTAGAAGGTATTTTGCATCTATAACTTTATGTGATGAATCAATTATTTTATGTATGTTGACCTTAAATATTTATTTCTAATGTCTCTCATTATAATAATTCTTGATGAATCATAGTTATGGATATATATATCCTTGATTATAAGTAACACTAGTTAAGTCATTTTGAGAAAATTGATAAGTTATAAATAAATAAAAAATGAATTGCATGCACTGGATTTGTACCTTAAGAATAGTAGCTTAACTTGTTTTACCATATATTAAATTACACATACACTCAATCTGATCTTATCCTATTTTAAAAATAAATTCTTTTTGTAATATTTATCCTTTATCAAAATATTCCTCATTGTAATATGAGAATTAGGTCTCATGAATGTTTCAAACTTAGGCAATAATTTAGTGAATTTATTTGTGGCTAAGTGGTATTTCTTTGGGACATGTTAATTGGTGTCTAAAGGAAAATTTGGTAGTTAAGTGAAAGAGTTCAAAACAAGGTAGTAGGAATCTATAATAGATGGTTGTTGAAAAGTATAAAGATGTTTCCTCATTAAGGTAAATGAAACATTTATAGCAAGAGTAAAGAAGGAAAAAAAAAATCTATTATACTTTAATCAAATTATTTTCAAGATTGAAATTAGGAAAATTGATGAATCTATAGTTGTGTAATTCCACTAAGATTATCGAATTCCCTAAGTGTTTTCTAGTAGCATTCTTTGAATCATTGTCAAATTAAATTTAATTACTACTTAGTTTAGATGTTGATTTTCAAAAGGTGAAATCTTTTAGTTATGAATTGAATTATGTGTGTCTCTTATGCTTGATTGCTTTCTCATATTATATTTGATTGAAACTTGAATATATTCAGTAACCTAAGATTTTTAATTAGACAAAGGTAATTTTGATTATGAATTAAACTCTTTAATCTCATTCACTTCTTGGTTGTAGCATGTTGAAAGTAAAGAGTTGGAGAGTAAATTAGATAAATTTTTTTCAAATTTTAACCTTTGGGTTTCTAGATGAAGTGTGAAACATTGTAATAGTTAGGATAAAATTAGAGATGCAAGTAGAAAACATGAAAATATAATAGTGTTAATAAGGAAATAAAACATAGATTAGGATATGAATAAATTTGTTTATGTTTTTTCCTTACAAAATAGTAATGATGACTAAAATAAGTGCAATATAGGAAAAACAAAGAAACAATGTGGTGCAGGGGCACCAAATCAATTCATCTAAATATGGTCAATTTTGGTCCTATATTAGGTTTTAGGAGGTTTGCGTCATTTTTTTCATTAGATAAGGTCATATAGACCATCTCATATGTATGGAGTTGTGTTTTGGTCGGTTTAGTGCTCATTTAGTCATATTTGCAAAAATTGTAAATGTTGTCATGTTGGAAAAGTAGTAAAATTTCAAAAAAGGCAACCTTTGGAATGCCAACGGTCAAGTGGCTTCAAAAGGTCATTTAAGTTTAGGTAGTTTGATTTTGGAGGAAAAAATTCTATAAAGGATTGGGGAACTCAATGTAATGAGGTTGTTGAAAGTTTGATTGACAAAAAAATAACAAAACTTTTGAAATTTTATATTTTTCTCATAAATTTATGTTACTCTATTGTTACAAGCCTCTGCACTTGCTCGTATAGTGTCTAATTGATTGAAGTTGTGTTGAAGCAGATAGAAGACTATTGCAACATTTTTAAAAATCTATTCTTCTAAGTTCTCATTGAATTTAAAGTGTTTTGTTGGCAATTATTCAGGGAATGGGTTGTTAACCCTGTTTGAAGGTTTGTAATCACATAAAATGAATCAATGGCCCATTCCAATTTATGTAACTCTTGTGTCTTGGTGGAATGGGTCCAATAGTGTAGGTTAGAGGCTGGAACAGTTTTTGAGAGCATGGAAGGTCATATGGGGTTTTGGGCATGATTCCCTAGTTGGAAAAATTATGAATTTTGAGTGAAAGTAAGTGGTTTGAGGGTGTTAGATGTTGTGAACCTTGGGGGAAATTTTTTTTGAATGTGGATTGAGTTTATGCAAACAAAATTGAAAGTGTTTGAGGTTATTTTGTGTTGAAATTGGTTTGGGATTTTTGATTTTCAATAATCCCTTCCAAAAACTAGTCAAAGTGAGGGTTTCATGGTTTGGTATCTTGGAGGGCCTATCTCCTGAAAAATTTGGTTGATTTAGGGCTTATATAGCCTGGTTGAACTTTCTTAATTGAATTTTGAGGTTTTGGAAGAGATTAGATAAGGGATGCTTTGTAAAAGTGGCCTAATTGGCCTTGTAGGACAATGTACCAGTCAAGATTTGAAGGGGTTGGTCGAAAGTGACCTATGTTGTTTTTGAGATATATTTTGAAGGAGGATAAAGGGTATCTAAAAACCTAATTTTTTTGTGGGTTTGAGTAGGGTTTGTGGAGATATGCTCTATTTTTAGTGTTTGGATACCTACAAGGAAAACTAGATGAGTTGGTGGTGATATGTCAAGATAGGGTTGCAAGGTTTGAAAGATTATTTGAATTGGTTCAAATTGTGATTGAAAAAAAGTTTCCTCCCTACTATACATCAATTGGTATCAGAGCTTAGGTACTAGGTCTTTTGGAGGAGAAGGTTGAAGTTTTCATAAGGAAAAAGGTTGGAATTTGAAGGGTCAAGATGTCTCCTAAGAAAAATGCAACTGTTAGAGAACTATAAGAGTTTAAAGAAAGGAATTCTAGGTTGATGGAGTCTCATTATGCTATTTTAGCAAGGCTTTCTACCTTGGAGTCAAGTCAAAGAAGAGGTGCAATGTTGGGTGATGTGAGTGAAATTGATGAAGATGAAGAGGAAGAGTTTGAAGAGGCTGATGAAGAGCCATTGGACCCTGGGGAGTAGAGGATGACTAGGCTTCTAAAAGAAGTCAAAGGTGATACACACAAGGTGAAGGTTGATTTTCCCATGTATGTTGGAAATTTGAATGATGAAGAGCTTCTAGATTCGATTGCATCCTTGGATAATCACTTTGAGTGTGAAGATGTACCTGATGAGCAGAAGGTAAAGATAGCAAAGAAAAAACTCAAGGGACATGCATTATTATGGTGGGACTATGAACAAGCTGAGAGGAGAAAGAAGGGTAATGCAAAGATAGTTTCTTGGGACATAATGGTTGCAAAACTCAAAGGTAAGTTTCTCCCTAAGGATTTTGAAGTTCAATTGTATAAGAAACTCCAAGGTCTAAAAAAATAATAATTAGATGTTAAAACTTATACTGATGAATTTTATAAGTTGAACATAAGATCAAGGAGATAGGAGGATGAGGTTGAGAAGGTTGCTAGGTATCTAGGTGGCCTTAGATTTAACATTCAAGATGAATTGGTTGTGGAAAATCCATAGATAGTGGAAGAATGTTTTCAGTTAGCCATTAGAGTGGAAGAAAAGTTAGAAAGAAGGAAAAACAAGTACATCAGAGGTAGAGGCAACACCTCTAGGGGAAGAGGATCATTCCCTACTTCAAAACAAGCAAGTGAAAGCCAAGAAGATGCACACAAAGAACAAGGACAATTTGTTGATCATAGAGGTGGATTCAAAGGCTCAAGAGGAAGATTTGGTGGTGGCATAAATTCAAACATATTTTCAGGTAGATGCTATCATTGAAATTAGTTTGGGAATCAAACATACAAATTTCCTGAAAAGCAAGGTTCTACATCAAGTGGTGGTGAGAGAAGAAGTGAAAGGAGAGCTAAAATAGTGCAAGAAGATGAATGTGAAAGTACAAATTCTTCTAGTCATGTTGCTGCTCCAGAGGTAGGAGAATCATTGATGATGAGAAGAAAACTCTTGAAGGCATCCAAGGAGAAGGATATGACACAAAGAAGGATCTTGTTCAAGACCACATGAAAATGTAAAGGTAAAGTATGCAAGGTAGTGATAGATTCTGGTTCTACTAACAATATGGTGTCTAAAGGGATGGTAGATAAACTGAAGCTAGAAAGAATTCCTCATGAAACACCATATAGAGCATCTTGGGTGAGTGATAATAAGTCAATCTTGGTAAATGAACAAGCATTTGTTGAGTTTCAGATTGGTGGGTATAGAGATAAGGTTCTTTGTGATGTTTTACCCATGGATTATTTCCATTTATTATTGGGAAGGCCATGGTAGTTTGATAGGCGATCACTTTATGATGGTAGAGAGAACACTTGAACCATTAGAAAGGATGGGGAGAATTTTATAATAACAACATTGCAGGAGAGTGAGGAAGGAAAGGGTAAGGCAACAAATATTATAATGTTTGGCAAGAAGGAGCATATAAGGTCAAGGAAGAGAGAAACAAAGTGCGTGTAGCCATTGTAGAGATTGTAGATGATAGGACAATGACTTTGAAAGATGATATAGTGATAGAAGGAAGGAAAGATGATGGTTTGGTTTCAAGGTCTGAAACAAAGAATAACAAAGGTGAATTTCTTATGGAAAAGCAAGAGAAGTATGGTGGAATTGTGGTAGGGATAGTGATATGTCCATTGACAACAAAAGAAGTGAAGGGGTGGTCTAGTATTGTCAAAACATGGATTGACAAGTCTAATGAGATAAAGGTCTTAAGGGAAAAGGATTTGAGGATAGTGATGAGGATAGAAGATGGAATGAAACAAGGTGAGATGAAAGAAAAAAGGAGCAAGTTTAAGTATGCAACAAGGGTTGAGAAGATGACAGTCCAAGACATGAGTGGAAAAGAGGTGTTTGTAGGTATGAAGATAGGTTTGACATCATTCAAGATGGAGTGAAGATGAAAGAACATTCCTTTAATGGAGGAAAACACTTTCAAGGAAGGAATCATCTAAAGGGCAGAGTTAGTACAAATTTCCAACACTTGACTCATTGGAAAGAGTCACTAGGTGGATATACAGATTGGAGGTCATGGTATTTGTGGATATAAATTTCCTTGAGCTCCCTTCAAGTGATTTTATTTTTTCAAAGTACTGGCCCACACCCCATCTATTTAAATATCCTTGGGCCCCTTTTTGATGAGCTTTACTTTCCATCGCCATGTGTTTTCTAGACATTCTCCATAGGGATTACTTTCCTTCGCTCTTCTACCAGCCCCCACCATGTTTCCACGTGTCAACATCATAGACACTTGAAAGCTGCTTCCCTTCGCGTTTCAATTGGGCCCCATATGCATGCCAGGTAGCATCTATCCACACTCACTTTTTGGTGGACCCCACGATTAGCACTAACAATGAAGACTTCTCCATGTGTCTTCCCCATGTGACTTTTGATTGCAAGGAGTGAGGAATGAACCACAGGCTCCAACCTACTACCACTTGTCTCTTCTACGAGGATTCTATCAAGGGGAAGGAAGGAGCAAGTAACGAGCTCTCCCATGCTTCCATGTGTTCTAACTAGCTCCATGATTGAGCAACACATGTCTACATGAGGTTCTATTGGGACCACTGCCATCATTTAAAGGGGATACATCTGGTTCGCAAATGACCACATTCCATGCTCGAAATCTTTTCTGTTGCAACAACCATGGGAGATTATTGCTGTAGTCATCATTGCTCATAATGAAGAATCTTTTATGTTACTGGCTTGCCAAGCGGTGGGATTGTTTTCTATATAAGTTGCTTCTTCCTTTCGAAAATGAGTTCAGAAGATACAAAATAAATTGTGAAAGACACCAGGCCTTTTGTATTGCTTATAGATTATTGTATAAGACTCTCAGATTGTGCCATTGTTCAGCCTCTCTTTTTTCCTAAGCTATTTGATAAAACATTATACTGTGTCATTATTGTACTGAGTTGTTTATTTGCAGAACTTCTATGATTTTAATACAAGTTTGATAGTTTAGACCATGTATTTGACTCTTATTTTTAGTAAATGTGTATGGGAATTATTTTATGTCATTGAATAAATTATTCAAGTTTTCATCGTTGATTTCTATTATTTCGGGACTTAGCAAATTGCTGAATGGGCCCTTAAATTGCATCCCTAAGGATATATTTATCGTGCCTACATCTATACCTTGGTGCATCGCCTTAGTTAGATCTTTATTTTTTATACCTCCTTCCTTTTCCCATTCCAAAACCCTAAATATAGAAAAAGACGACTTCTTAAAAAACCCAGAGGTCACTAAGTTTAGTGCAATTAGTCCCTCCATTAATTGAGTTTCCCATAAGGTTGTTACCTTGCCAATTTTTGACATCAATAGTTTCCTTTTTCTAGCATTCCCGGTGGGACTGCTCAAATGTACCTAAATCTAAAGAGGGTGTATGAGCCATTGGCCTGTTACTAGATCCCAAACAATGAATAACCCTGGTTTGTTAGTATCGCCACTAAGAACAGTACAAGCCGAAACCCATATAGTGAATGTTCCACCCCCTCCGCTAGCCATGTTGCCAATCAGTAATAGAAATTATGTGGCATGGGATGCTGGAAGTCCCCTTGTAGCACCAGTAGCACCCACTGTTTGGGCCCCTATCCCAGTCTCTGCTTTAAAAGCTATACCTAAATTTATCAGGGATGGCTCAAGAACACCATCCAAACATCTGTAAGATGTGGAAGATGTGTGTTTGGTTCATGGATTTACTGACTAAAATATAGCACTAAGATTGCTCATAGCCTCTTTTAGGGGTAAGGCGCTAGATTGGTACCACATGCTACAAGCTAACGGGATCAACTCAAAGACGCTTTTTATGAAAGATTCTCGAATGATGGAGATAGGTCTTCGTAATATCATCAACTGTCAATCATAAAGAGGGATCCATATGAAGCCATGATTGACTTCAATTCCCGGCTCCATGTAACTTGGTAGAGAATTCGGGCTGCTATCTGCCCGCCGGTTGAGTTGGTGTTCATGTTCTACTTAAAATCTATCAACACCAACATCTCGATGATGATCTAGTCACTTGGAAGAACCACTCTACCAGATGCATACAACGTCACAGTCAAGGCGAAGAACAATTTGATAGATGCCAGGAAGTTGCCACCTAGGCCATTATGCCTATATTTCTCGATATATCAATTCCCACCCAGGAAGTAGCATCTACCAGTGCGTCCACTCCCCCCAATATATGTACACATATCCAGGTGCACCACAAAATGTTGCTTCTACATTCGGCTCTTCAAAGGATGAGATGAATGACATCAAGGAATTTTTTCAGACCATAACCAATGAAATAACCACCATCAAGCAGAACAAGTCTGTGCCTCTGAAGCCAACCTATCAAAATTATCAAGGTGAAAGGTCTTCCTACCAACAAAATCAATTCCAAGGAGGCTCACACATGAATCCATAGGTGTAAACAACTAATCAAATAGTGCCAGTGCCTACTCCACTGCAAGGTGCTCACCTAAGCTCGAGCAGAGAGCTGATGACAAGGAAAAACAATCTCACTGAAGATATTAATCCTTGGTGCTTACCTTGTGGTGAGACACATATGCCCTAAAACTACCTACATGACAATCTACAACAAAAGGTGACAGAATAGTGCAACCAAGGCGTGATGTCAGACTATGGAGGTTATGTATATGCCTCTCTGCAAATGGAAAATGTGGTATTCACAACACAAATGCAAGGGATGTCCCTGGAGAAAGAAACATATATTGCTCCTGATCACCTGCTCTTCTCATGGATGGAGGGAGAAGAGGCGGTGTTTGTGAATGATGCTTCTATGTCTAAAACCTCACAAGTGCAATCAGATTACAATACTCACTTAAAGAGGAGATTCACAGGTGAACCATTCATTCCATAGCCTAAAAGTTCCTTTGAACAAACTCCTAGTACCTCCACAGTGGCACAACAATGTCTACTGCAAAGGGAGATTGCTATAACTAGAGCTAAGGAGTAGAAGCCTTCAAATTTGCCACCATTCAATGTGGTAGAACAATTAAAAAAATCCTCTACTAATGTGTCCCTTTGGGATATCTTAGCTATTTTGGAGTAGAAGACATTGTTGTAGAAGGACCTCCAGGAAGATCCAATCATTAAGCCAATGGAACAGTCGCTCGAGGGAAAAGTCGTTGATCCATCACCTCCTGCCAAAGTTCTCACAAATAGTGTGGAGGAAATTTCTATTGAAGTTAAGGATAAGCTGAAACCCAAGCCCTTTTTCCTAACTCTTATTATGGGTAAAAAAATATTGCATAATTCTATGATTGACTCTGGCGCTAACACCACAATCATGCCCAAGTAGATAGTTGAAGCCTTAGGACTTAGCTATGAACCTTTAAAAAGCGAGGTTATGCAGATTGATGGGAACAAGGTTGAAACCGTAGGTGTCATTAAGGACCTCCCTATGGCTCTATTCTCCTGCCCTAGCATCACAATTTTGTAAGATACTGTGATCATAGACATTCCCCCATGTTTGGCCTTTTCCTATCTCGAAAATTCACTTCAAAGATAGGTGGATATATTTCTTTGGATAGGTCACACTTGATCCTTAGGACCAGGAATGGAGCTAAAATGAAAATAATATCTGAACCTCTACATTTGGAACATGTAGCTAATGAAGCCATGATCAAACTTGAGGTTTCCCATACCTCTTTCACCAAAGAGGTAATGTACTACACCGAACTACTAGAGGATGAAAAAGTGACCAGAGATTGGACCGATCAAGAAGAGGTCCTCTTGAGAAAATTTATAGATGTTGATCCTTTTCGAAACTATCATGCTACCAGGTTAGGAACCTATGTCATCTATGATGAAGATCAAGTACTTTCAAAGGTCACGAAGGAACCTAAAATTGGACAAGCCTCAAAGCTATGGATGCTACACTTTGATTGAGCAAGACACAAAGTTGACACAGGAGCTGGGATATGTTTGATATCCCCGCATAATGAAAAGACGCTGAGATCCTTCCACTTCCAGTTTGCTTGTTCAAACAATGAAGCTGAATATGAAGGCCTAGTGCAAGGTCTAAGCCTTGTAGAGCAGATGGACATCAAGAAAATAATGGTGTTTAGAGATTTTGAACTAGTAGTCAACCAAGTTTGAGGGCTCTCTATAGCCAAGAATGTCTACATAAGATCCTATAGACATAGAGTCTGGGACTTGATTGAGGGTTTTGAAGCCTTCAATATCCAGACAGTTCCCAAAGAGCAAAATATAGAGGTGAATCTCTTGGCAGCAATTGGATCTCAATTTGATCCTATTTATAACTTAATTAATAACAAACACTCTATATGATTGATAGTCCAAATGGAAATTCTAGATAATGATCAAAGCTGGAAAGTGTTCAAAAGTGATGAACACATCACCTCATTCATCGAACAGTCAAGAGAGTTTATTGAGCAAACTCCAACCGAAGATTTCTGAGTCTTGTGACAGACAAATCATTCAACTAAGCTCCAATAAGCTTCCCAATGGATTGGTCACTCTCAAAAACCTATTCAATTGTGACGATGCAAGAAATGAAAAAAGGAAGTTTGTATCGAACAAAAGCAACTATGCAAACCTTCAGGTTAGAGACAATAGGAAACTCAAGGTCAGAAAAGATGTCCTACAACATGATAAGGAGAGGCTCATCCATTTCTATGAAAAGTATGAAGGAGTAGTGGTTTGGTCATATGATGACCTCAAGGGATAGGACCTCGACATCATCAACATACTATAGAGGTGACGAAAGGTGCAAAACTAGTCCACCAAAAGTAGAGGCTAGTAAATTTGAAGATTGAAGCCTTGATGGTGCAAGAGTTGACAAAGCTAATTTAATCCTAGATCATATTCTTGATCAAGCACAACACATGGGTATCCAACGTGGTTCTAGTTTGAAAGAAGAAAAAAAGCATCCACCTATGTGTTGAATTTTAGGACTTGAATAGAGCATCTCTAAAGGATCACTACCCATTGCCTTCCATGGAGTCAATCTTGCAAACAGTGGCAGGATCAAAAATGTTTTCTCTATTGGATGGTTTCTTTGGGGTCAAAGAAGAGGACCGACACAAAACGACATTCACTACCAAGTGGGGAGTGTTCACATATGCTAAAATGCCTTTCAACCTCTCAAATGTAGAAGCAACTTTCCAATGGGAAATGGATATCAATTTATGTGAATTGATCAACAAGATTATCCTAATCTATTTGGATGATTTGATAGTATTGTCTAAGTCTAATGATGATCACTTTGATCACCTAGAGATGGTTTTCAAAAAATGCTAGGAGTTTAGGGTATCCATGAACCCGAAAAAAATGTGTTTTCAGAGTATTGTAGGGAAAATTATTAGGACATGTATTTTCCAAAGAAGGAATTACAATTGATCCTAAGTGAGTAAATGCAATTAGGGAACTTCCCCTACTAGTCAATAATAAAGGAGTCCAATCTTTTTTGGGGAAGGTAAAATTTGTAACAAAATTCATTTATAATTTTGTAGGACTAATTAGACTGATCACCTTGATGCTAAAAAAGGATCAATTATTCAAATGGACAAAGAAAGCTAGAGAAGCCTTTGAGAAGGTTAAGGATGCTATTTCTTTAGCTCCTGTGCTAGTAAATCTAGACCTATCGAAGGAATTCATAATGTATGTATTTAGTAGCAAGTCAAGCATTACTACTATCTTAAATCAAAAAGATGATGAAGGAAAGGGAGAACATCTGATAGAATTTCCTTCCAAACCTTAAAATATTATGAGATGAATTACAACTTCGTCAAGAGGCAAGCATTATCCATCATAAAGGGACTCAAGAAGTTCTGAAATATTATATCTTGCAACAAGGTGATTGTATATGTTGCGCATTCTAGTGTGTGCGAGTACATTATGGAAGGATAGATCACCAAAAAGTGGGCCAATTGGATCACTAAGATCCTTGAATATGACACCAAGGTCAATCCTACAAAGACCATCTATGGAAGAGGACTATACAAATATTTGGCACAACACAAGGAGATGACAGCTGAAGATGAGTAACCAGAGCTGGTTCTGACCAATGAACTCGAGTCCAAAGGCTACTGGCTAGCAGATAGAGTGAGATTCATGCACACTAGAAGATATCCATCAAGCCTTCCTTCTCAGAAGAAAAGATTCTACCGACTGTAGAATAGAAGATACACACTTATTAAAGGGTTCCTCTTCAAAAGGAACTTCAATGGTGTTCTACTACAGTGTGTCACGACAGAGCAAGCAAAGATAATTCTTAACACTTTCCACAATGGCCCCACGGGCAGACATTTCTCTGTGAAAACCACCACCATCAAAATCATGTGCACCAGATACTTTTGGCCTATGCTATTCAATGACTCATACTTCTTGGTAAAAGTATGCAAAGAATGCCAATTCTTCACAGGAAGAAGAAAAAATTCTACAATGCCTCTTAATCCAATATTGGTTGATGAGCCATTCACACAATGGGACCTTGATTTTATTGGGATGATCAATCCCACCTCCAGCACTAGACACAAATGGATTCTCACGGCCATGGATTACTTCACTAGATGGACCAAGGCCATGTCCCTAAAGAATGCAACAGAGGTGAAGATTGTGGACTTCCTTGAGGAACTGGTGATGAGATTTAGCCTACCAAAGACCATCATCTCTGACAATTCCAAGGCTTTCCTAGGCTCTAAGGTATGTTAATTCGCACTCATGCATGGCATATTCTTGAAAACATCATCAAATTACTACCTGTAGGGGAATAGCCTAGCCGAGTTGACTAACAAAAAATTAGTTTGTCTCATTAAAAGAATTGAGTAAGAACATTAGAGAGAATGGCATAAGAACCTCCATGAAGCACTTTGGGAAAACCTCATAACTCCCAAGCAAGTCCTCAAGACTTCGCCATATGAACTAGTGTATGGGAAAGAAGTGTTGTTGCCCATCTCCATGGAGATTCCTATGCTACAACTGCTTAAATCCTTGGAAGTTGAAGAAAATGGAGCTATGGACATTCGGTTGGCCAAGTTGTTGGAAGTACAGAAAAAAAGGGAAAGGGCCCTAATAGCCATGACTAACTACCAACAAGCGGTTAAAAGATGGTTTGACAAAAAATCCTCGAACCAAGGTATAAAATGCAGAGACCTAGTATTAAAATTCAATGAAAGGGCTGTGAAGCCTGGCCAACACATAAAATTTGATAGTCTATGGGAGGGCCCTTTCAAAATAATTCAATGCAAGCAACACAACACATTTGAATTATAAAACATGGAGAAGGAAGCATTGGGGATTCTGGTTAACAAAATGCACCTTAAATTGTTAATTAAGCTTCATTATTATTCCACCAATGTAAATATGTAAGTATTGTAATTATTTTTCTTTCATGTTTTTTGTCGGCCGGTCTTCATCAGCAAACCCATGAAGCGGAAAAATGAACTCACATGCAAAAAATTGAAATGAACACATATGTGCAGAAAATTAAATGACACCCATGTGAAAAATAACGAAATGAAGAAAAGAGAACCCATATTGTAGAATCACAAGAAAAAGAGATAGGAAGTTGATATAAGCTGTATTTTCATTATATATATACTTCAATAAATACATTTTCAAAATGGCTTTGAGGATATACTTTTAAAGTATATCTATATAACATGCAGTTTCTTCATATATATATATATGGTAAAGGATTTTTTCAAGCATATATACAAAAAATAGATTAAGAGTGTTTCTTTGAAGTGGAGAAAGATCAGTGCATCTCAGGCAGGAATATCATTATCAACAACAACATCTAGGACAACTTCATTGGCAACATGAACGGGAGCAACAGGACCATGATCAACAACAACATCAATAGGACCAATGGTGAGTGGCAGAGGGAACACCAGGTTCCTGAAGTTGGTATACCAGTCAACATCGTAGAAGAGCACCACATTGTAGCAATAAAGCAGTAAGTGGCAAGCATGAGTCACTCTTTGATGATGCTCTTCATGTGATAGGAGGTGAAATCCACTCAAGAATGACACCCATGGAACTACTACATCTTCTTCAATATTATTACAAAGGTCACTTGTTGTTGGAATGCCTAGACCATACACAACATTCGCCACCACCTCTCCAAGGCTACCTAGGTAGTGCTTCATAAATATTTCAAGCATAAGGCATAAGATCATTGGCTTGGGAACCTAGATATCAAGCAGAAACATGAAAAAATGAGAATAGATGTCAGTATTAACTCTGTACTTATCTTCATATTCTACACAATATCGACATAACGCCCACTTCATGACTATGATAGCTAGTGAATTCTTTTTTTTGGTCATTATTTTCAAGCACCTATTGGAGATTTCACCTAGGAATGTCATCTGAGGCTTGTTCCAAACTAGCCTAATTAGAGTATTCATGATGCTAAAATCTACCGAACTTCCTAATGCAAACTTTACTCAACTGTCTAATTCTAGCCAACTACCTAATACCAATTCTTGCTAATTTCTAAGTGTGATTTTGCTACTGTCTTAGGGCTTATTTATAGAAATATGTGAGATAGTTGCATGCCATAAGAATGATGCTAATTGAGTACCAACTCAAAAATCCCACCAGAGGCTAGCTCAAATTTCCCACCCAGTTGTGTCTACTGTGTACAAATTGCTACATGCAAAATTAATAAGAGGTAATTAAGTAGCGCAAATTGGTGGAATTCCCAAGTGATTGTCTATACGGTTAGGTGTTGATGTGTTATGCTATAGGAACTTCTCAAAATCCAAGGAGGAACTCACATCTTTTCAAGCACTCGTTGCACTTTTGGCTTAATTATTCTCTTTGAGATATTAATTTCCAAAGCATGTGAAAGCTTAAACCACCTTCAAATCACTGGCTCAATTTCCAAGGAAATCATGTCATATGACATGATTATCAAATTGTTATTATATATTCTTGTCTTTTCAAAATAGCAATAAATTCATTTCATATGAGCAAAGTAGTTGGCGGTACATGCTGAATTAAATGCTAAAAGGCAACCATTGTCTACCAATCTAAGAAAGAAATCACTAAGTATTGCATGCGAAAGGCTAAAATTGTAAAAGCTTCCTAAGTATGCTATCCAGAGCAAATAATTTTGAGCTCAAACAGAGTTGAAGTGAATTGAAAAAAAATTGAATGTCATAGAAATTTACAGTACCCTGAAATGGCTGAAAGTTCTTAGATGGAAGCATAGGTCGAGGCAACCCAAAGCTTGTTTGACGCCATGATAGCAACACTAGTTGTCAATATTTTTGATGATATCTCTTACGTGTCACTTGGGATGCCAGAAAAAATAGAATGGATTCACATGCACGTTGTGGAAAAGAAAAAAGCTCACAGGGACCAAAGCCAAATAAAGGAGGAATGGGATAACATTCATGATCCCGTCCTCACGAAGAACCCTAAGTCTCTTAGGGAAGGAGCTTTTGAAAGAATGAAGGTGGCTGATAACCAACAGAAGATGGCATACAAGCTATGGATCAACGGTCTTCCATAGTATATGGTCTCCTTTGTGCATTACTTCCCAAAGCTTGTTGATGAGGGCCTTGAACATTTCAACTCTGATACCAACACCATCGAGGGTCGGGAGCTGAGAGTTAACAGTAGTGTAGATGCTATCTGGAGCATGCTATGCATCCTTGTAAGTCACTCTAAAGTGGATAGAATGGAGTCATTCACTTCAAAGCATAGGTACACCTTTTGGAAAGGCAGAGACAAAGCTTTGGACTTTTATAATTTGGAAATGCGGAGGCCCTAGGAAGATTGTGAGAAGTTTCCAGAAATTCCAGTTACTCACAATGCTTTTAAACAAGATATGCATGATGCAATCTCTATGATGGCGTTTGTTTGTGGCATGGACGAAGACAAATGGGTGCAGGAATTTTAATTGGGTTTGGGTTTTCAGTTGTGTAGGCAATAGTCCTTGTTCTAGTATGACTTTGTAGGAGTCATCTATTGTGAAATGATGAGCCAAATCAAGAAGTATCGCATGCAACATAAGTTCAAGTTTCCTTCCTTCCTTGTTCATATGTTTCTATACTAGAACCCTGAATTTTTCAATAAAAGGATGTCGTTATCTATTTTGATTGAGAAGGGAGCTAGAAAGTCAGTTTCTATATGGAATCCCCTCCTTTCCACAACACATGATTATTATGCATTTTTGGAGTTTTTCTTAGCTCTGATTTTGTGAGACTTGAGTAAGGATGGCAATCTCTATCAACTTTCTATCGACCAAATGGAGTGGTTGCAGAGTTTCACTCCTAAGTGTGATTGGTTTCTCAGGAGGGATTTTACATTCATCCACATGTGGGTGGTAATGTGATGTAGAATTAGGGGACCCAAAACCCACTCAAACTTGCAAAATAGCATAAAAACTACACAAGACCTCTTTAGAGGTTATCAACCAACATAAAATGACCAAAAGAATCAACTTTGTACAATCACTAAGGTAAGTTCATTGAACTTCTCATATTCACCCCCATTTACACAAGGTTTCCTTGTACGAGTGGAAGACGAGTTTTTGAAACTTTTGACAAAAATTCTCCAAGACACTCAAAAAACTAAATGTGGATTCAGACACCCATTTCAGGTTTACATAGCATACCATAAAACCAAGTATAACTACTTTGGACCGAATTCCTCAAAAATGGACTTTTCACTATTTTAGGCCTATAATTAGGCCACTTTTTCAAATACACCACCCTCTAATCTTCTCACTAGACCCCCAAAAAGAAAAAAATCTTGATTTAGGTTTCAAAACCTTAGATTTTCTAGTTCTCATGACCCTAAACACTCAAACAAGCCTCCAATGCTAAAACCCTCCTTTTTCACCATTTCAACTAGGGCTTATTGATTTTCCCATGCCCAAACATCTCACCAACCTTAAACCACTTTAATACTTCATTATTTTACCTATATATGCTTAATACATCATTACATTAGACTGCCCCCATGTTTAGCATACACTTCCTTTGTAAACCACCTTATTTTCACACTTTTCCAACCCTTTCCAATGGGTTTCAACCTCTTTCTCACACCTGAAATTCCTCAACTTCTCAAACTATTTCAAAACATCAAAATACACCTAAATACTCAGGAATAAACAAGTTCTAGCTGATTCTTCAACTAAATCTCAAAATCTCATACTCTAGCCATGTAAAATGACACAAAATCTATGTTTGTAACAAGGCAACATGGAAATATCTCTCAAAACTCTTTTTATAGAATTAAAATTATTCCTAAACTACATAGGCTCATTCCTCCCAGATACATCCCTTACAGAAGGAGGAATGGCCTTATTATTCCATTATGGTCTACAAAACTTAATACCTTTTCTCTGACTAGTTTTCAAGTATCAATCTCTAATTCACTCAAATCACAATAAAACCCCTCAAGAGTCGATTGAAAATAAGGCCAAAACCATGCTACAAGAAATTCACAACATTTGAAATCCAATACCTGCTATAAGGACCCATACACAGGCTAAAAGAGAGAGGAAAACACATAAATTTACTAAAAACAAAGCTTTAGTTTGATTTCTTCCTTCAAAAATGATTCAACAACCCTTGCTCGAGCCTTCAAGAGGCTTTAAATATAATTTTTAACCAAAAAACAACTATGAAACACTTTAACTAATCATTCAACCACCTAGACCCTTACAATGCTTAATTTTTCACTAATTTGACAATTTTTGACAAACATTACATCATTATGCAAATTTTGCATTCTTTTGCACTAACTATCATTAAAGACCCCTAGTTACATGAATAATGGGCTCAAAGGCCTTATTTGACACTAAATAACTCAAATACCCCTAATATCTCAATGCCTTCCTTCAAATGATGAATCTTATAAATGTGTGTATTGGGTGCTTCTGGACCATACACCTTGGCTTAAAAATTCTTCCAAGTCTCTTGGAAGCCTTCACCTACAAAAAATCTTGTCTTGCAACCTTTGATGTTCCTTACCTTTCCTTGTTGATGCTTCATCTTGACCTTTGGCTTAGTCTTGTCCATGTTTAGCATTCCCTTGCTTGCATTGATTCCTTGGACTTGCACCATCAAACTCAGACCTGCACTTACACACCTCTACCAACTGCCCTCAACATGCTCAAAATATTTGTTCAAAACCTCACCATGCTCTTCACCTTTCATCTTAACTTTAGGCTTATCTTTTATCAGCAAAACTACAACCACAAGGAAGCAACATAAGGCTCCCTTCATCCTCTGCTTTCTAACTCCTTTCTTCATAATCTTCCTCAGTTTTCCTATGCTCAAAACAACCTGTACAGTAGCATACATCTTCCACACAACCTCTATCAAATCCATATCCTTTACTTTCTTTTCCATCACAATTGGAGACTTCTCAAATCCCTTTTCACTAGCCTTCACTAGGCTGCTCACTATCAACTCTTCCTTTCTAGGTTCTCTTGGAACCTCACACATTCGTTTAGCTTGATCTTCTTCACCATTAAAGGTGACTGCAACCCTCTTATCATCTACACACTCTTCTACAAAATCATTCACTGTCAATTGCAATTCTTTGTAACTCACTACCCTACAAAATCATTCACTGTCAATTGCAATTCTTTGTAACTCACTTCCCTTACTTCTATCTTATCTTCTTCATCCATGAAGTTTTCATGATCATCTTCAAAGACATCTTCTTCCTCTAACTTCTCTGCACCTTCAAGTTCCTTGACATTTATACTTTGCATTAGATTTACTACCTTATTGACCTCTGTATCCTTTGTCATATATTCCACTATATTCACAACCTCTTCCCTCTTGTCACTTACATCTTCTTTTTAAGGACACTCCACTATCCCAATCATGATCTTTTCATCCTTTTCAAGCCTTTCATGGATTTTTCCAATCTTCTCACCTACCTTGTTTGTATCTCCTCTTTTTCTCTTAATATTCTCAGTCTTCAAGACCTCTCTATCATTATATACTCCATCCTTTATGTCAACATACTACTATTGCAACTCATCTCTACCATTATTAGTCTCTTGTGGCTTCTCTTTACTCCATCCATTCAGTGGACATCTCTTTTTATCTTCACAGACCTCACTAGGCCCCCCTTGCCTCTCCATTGATGACTTTCTTACACCTGTAATCTTTTCCTTTTGAGGGATCTTTGTCCCAAGTGTCTTCCTCTCACAAATCATTGTCACAAACCTATTCTTTGTTGTCTTTACTTTATCCTCTTGCAACTGCAAAACCTGATCCTGCCTTTGTCTTCATCACACTTTCTATCCTCATCTTGTGCCCTCAAGGTCTTCTCATCTCTTACCTTCACTATCTTTGTGTCTTCTTGCTCCAAACACTCTCTTTTTCCACACATGCCTACCCTTCTTTGTGTTCCTTCTTCCTGAAAACAAATCAAGGTGTACCTTTGTCCATCCTTTTCAATTGTATACACATCAAGTCTCCCATCATGTATAGAAAATCTATCAAATTGTAAAACCCTTCCTAGTATCATGTGACAATCCCTTATAGGCATAATATCACATAGTAGAACATCTTTATAAGGACCAATTAGAAAATCTACAAATGCTTGCTCTCTAACCACAACATGCTGACTATCATTTACCCAATAGGCCTTGTAAGGTGATTTATGTTTTAATCTAGTCAAATGTAACCTTTCAACCATTTCCTTAGAGACAACATTATCCAATGAACCTGAATCAATCATTACCTTACATAACTTAACTCTGCATTTGCATCTAGTCTAGGAAAGAGCATTCCTCATTTGTTCCTCTTTCTCATCCAACCTTCTGATGGCCATAATGTCTTGTACCTTTAAATGCTTCTCCTTAAATCTTCAAGAGATCTACTTCCTCACTTTGATACCACTTTGATGCAAAATCAAGGGACCCAAACCTACTCAAACTTACAAAAGAGCATCAAAACTACACAAGACCTCTTTAGAGGTTGTCAACCAACATACAATGAGCAAAAGAATCAACTTTGTACAATCACTAAGGTAGGTTCATTGAACTTCTCATATTCACCCCCATTTACACAAGCTTTCCTTGTAGTAGTGGAAGATGGGATTTTGAAAATTTTGACCAAAATTCTCCAAGACACTCAAAAAAATAAATGTGGATTTAGACACCCATTTCAGGTTTACACAACATACCATAAAACCAAGTATAACTACTTTGGATAGAATGCCTCAAAAATGGAATTTTCACTATTTTAGGCTTCTAATTAGGCCACTTTTTCAAAGAGACCACTCTCTAATCTCACCAGACCCCCAAAACAAAAAATAGTCTTGAGTTAGGTTTCAAAACCATAGATTTTTTAGGTCTCATGACCCTAAACGCTCAAACAAGCCTCTAATGCTAAAACCTTCCTTTTTCACCATTTCAACTAGGGCTTATTGATTTTCCCATGCCCAAACCTCTCACCAACCTGAAACCACTTAAATACTTCATTATTTTACATGTATATGCTTAATACATCATTACATTAGATTTCCCCCATGTTTAGCATACACTTCCTTTGTAAACCACCTTATTTTCACACTTTTCCAACCCTTTCCAATGGGTTTCAACCTCTTTCTCACACCTAGCCTTCCTCAATCTCTTAGGCTATTTCAAAACATCAAAATACACCTAAATACTCAAGAATAAACAAGTTCCAACCCGTCCTTCAACTAAATCTCAAAATATCATACTCTAGCCATGTAAAATGACACAAAATTTGTGTTTGTAATGTGTAAATCTCTCTCAAAACTCTTTTTACAAAATTAACATTATTCCTAAACCTATTCCTAAACTACATAGGCTCATTCCTCCCAAATAAAACCCTTATAGAAGGAGGAATGGCCTTATTATTCCATTATGGTCTACAAAACTTAATACCCTATCTCCGATGAGTTTTCAAGTATCAATCTCTAATTCACTCAAATCACAATAAAACCCCTCAAGAGTGGATTAAAAATAAGGCCAACACCATGCTACAAGAAATTCACAACATTTGAAATCCAATACCTACTGTACGGATCCATACACAGGCTGAAAGAGAGAGGAAAACACATAAATTTACTAAAAATAGAGTTGTAGTTTGATTTCTTCCTTCAAAAATGATTCAACAACCCTAGCTCGAGCCTTCAAGAGGCTTTAAATACATTTTGTAACCAAAAACAACTATGAAATGCTTGTAACTAATCATTCAACCACCTAGACGCTTACAATGCTTAATTTTGCACTAATTTTATAATTTTTGACAAACATTACATCATTATACAACTTTTGCATTCTTTTGCACTAACTATCATTAAAGACCCATAATTACATGAATAATGGGCTCAAAGGCCTTAATTGACACTAAATAACTCAAATACCCCTATTATCTCAATTCCTTCCTTGAAATGATGAATCCTATAAAGGTGTGTATTGGGTGCTCTTGCACCATAATGGCGAAAAAGAAGACACATAAGCTACTCGAAGCAAAGTTGGCTCATTTGGAGTTAGTGTTGATCTATGAAAATTTTTAATACAACCCCTTCAATAACATAGGAAACACATTCATCAAGGTAACCCATAGCCCTCGACCTTATTGGGAAAAGCAGTGGAGTCCCCTGGAGGATCAGGATGATCTATTGGTGGACCTAGTTCATATTCCTACCGAGGATAGTAGGCCGCCATGGCTTAAGTTCTACTTTTGGTTAGGAAAGTTTAATGAGAATTTTTAAATAGGGGCCACCCTTCGTAATGATTTGATAAGGAATTTCAACTCCAACGAGGAAAGGGTTAGGGATTTTCGGATTTACCAACAAGAAATCCAACGCCCTGATACCCCTTATCAGGGCATAAAGACGGATGAAAGATTTGATAAATTGTGGAATGATGCCCATACTAATTCTGATGCAAGCGATGATGAAGATATCGAATTAGAGGAGGCTAAAAAATATACAAAGGGAAAGGAGAAGGAAAAATAATTATAGACAGCCCTAGTGCAGAAGAAAGAAAAGGTGATGAAGCATCCTAGCAAGGATTCTTCAAATGTGTGGGTGAATATATCATGGTCGGGAGCCTCGCATACACACACTTGGACCAAAAAAAGGTCCAGAACAAATCATCAGTAATGATCAAAGGCCATAGATGTGGAGGACTCCCCACCCAACAAAAGGCAGTGCATGGATACAACTCTTGGAGAGGGTTTGCAGGAGCCCGCAACAAACCAAGGGTTTGCGACGAGCATGGATCCAGTGACGAGCCAAGGATCACAATCATCTGAACAATAGGTAACTTTCTCTCTCTATTTTCTTGCTTCACAATCTTTGGTGCCTCCTACTGCCTTCATGTCGCCCATCACTACAAGTGGTGGTGCTTCTTTTTTTTGCTTCTACCGCAATGGTCATGGGAGTTTTCTCCCAATTCTCCTAGGTGGGACCATTTTCCTTAACTCCTCTGTAGAGCTTTCTATCTTTCATTGGAGCCTAGTATGCATCAGCTATCACTTCACCTTTTTCCTTTGCAGCCACCATTTATCCCCTTCTTACTATTACTATGTCGGCCACAACCTAGTTCACCCAACAGATGGAATTGGCCATGACTTCGCTACCACCACCGCACCTAATGATTCCTTCCACTAGTTGATCGACTAGGATTTGGCATATTCCTCTATTCTCCCCTTAAACAATCTCTCTTTTGAGGAAAAAATTGCCTAGAACTACTACCCTCTCGTTCCCTTTCGCTCTTCCTCCTGGTGCACCTTTCACAGGAAAGCTCATTAAGTCACCAACAAAATTTTTGTTAGAGGGAAATAAAACAAAAAAAGCATGAGCTCTCAAGATCCAGAAGCAAAAGGCCAAGGATGCTAAAAGGCTAATCGAGCCAAGGGTACATACTACTTTCAATGAGGCTCAATAATCACTGCATTTTGCAACCATGTATCCAACCGTTATCAAACAATAGGGAGTGATGCAACCTGATGATTACAACCTCTATGTTATGGGACTTGATCTAAGCATAGCCTAGTTGTAGGATAAGGTTGAGCTTATGGAGGAGACACAATGAGTAGTAACCACTAACTTCCTCAAGTTCAGTCACCGACTGAAGAAGAGGGAAGAAGAGCTAAAAAATGTGAAGGAAAGAGTTGACGTCTTGTTGGCAAAGGATAAGGAAAAGGATGCAGAAATTGTGTGCTTGTCACAACAAGCACAAATAGAGAAGGCTAAGCTCTAGGAGGAACTTGAAAAGTTCCAATCCTATGACCCCAACCTAGTCTTCGAGCTATAACATAAAAGCCAAGAATATCAGGACCAGTTGGCTCGGATGGAGCAAGAGATGCAATGAAAAATGAGGAGTTTGAGAATCAACGCACTTAATTAGAGAAAAAAATGTAGCAAAAGGACACAAATTTCCAAGACCAACAGGCTCAATTGGAGAATGTAGTCCAGGAGATGAAGTCTTCCCTCGAAAGGGAATTAGCAAACAAAAACTAGGCCAAAGAAAATTGGCTTGCCAAATTAAGGAACCTGTAGGGACAACTTTCCTCCGTAAATAAAAAGATTACAGAACTGACACATGATGTTAGTTCAATGGATGCAGAGATCAGCTCTTTGAGGAATCTTCCCCAACCCACTGCTACCCAGCTAGACCACCTTCAAGTAGCCCAACAACTATATGTTTCATATTGGGAAAAGGTCAAAGCCTTCTGCCTGACTCTTCAATCGACGCTCTGATTTATGGCACAGGCAACAAGTTTAGGCAGGGAAGTTTGTGGAATGATTGAGTGGTTATCACAATTCATTGTGGAAAAGGTTCCTGAGGAAAAAAATTGCTCAATAAGCTATACATTGTGCTAGATGAGGACTTAGTGAATACATGGATTGGGTAGTGAAAATCCACTACCAAAACAACAAAGGAGTTCATCCATTGCCACACAACCATCCTCCATGCTAGTGAATGCACTGCCACATTGAGCTGAACTATGAACAACATGCAAGAAAATTTCTCCTAGCTGTCTTAGATGGGCTTACCCTCCCCAGTTATTTCTGATGAATTGGTGGCCACAATAGAGAAGATTGTGATGAAGATTGAAGAGAAGTAGCAAGACACATCCACTTTTCAGAGCTTCAGTCAACCCCCTACTACAGAGGATATTGAGGGTGCCAATAATGCAACTACTTTTCCAACTTGATTCCAGGGCCGATACATCCATGATGCTGCCATACAAAGAAGTGATTGATCTACATGGAGTGCAAGAGTGTGACAAATCGATGTCATCTAAGGTCAACTAGCTACCTCTATAGACTGCTCTCTCCAAGCTTTGATTGCATTTCCAATGGATAAGGCTCTAGTCTGTGAACCAAAAATTTTTGGGTTCCTCGTTCTACAGGTGAAATGCCCCTGGTAGTTGCTAAAAGCTGTGGATATAAATTTCCTCGAGCTCCCTTTAGGCTATTTTATTTTTCCTAAGTACTAGTCCGTGCCCCATCTATTTAAATATCCTCAGGCCCATTTTTTATGAGCTTCTCCTATCATCCCCACGTGTCTCCCAGACACTCTTCACAAGGATGCTTTCCTTTGCTCTTGTTTCCACGTGTCAACACCGCAAAATCTTGAAGGTTGCTTCCTTTTTCTTTTCAACCGGGCCCTGTTCGTGTGCCATGTAGCATCTATCTACCCCCACTTTTTAGTGGACCCCATGGTCAGTGCTAATAATGAAGACTTCTCCACATGTCTTCCCTACATGGCTTTTGATCGCAAGGAGTAAGGAATGAACCACAAGCTCTGAAATTCCACCACGTGTTTCCTCTGCGGGGATTCTATCAAGGGGATGGAGGGAGCAAGCAACGAGCTCCGCCATGCTTCCACGTGTTCTAATTGCTTCCATGATTGAGCGACACATTTATACACGAGGTTCTACTAGGACCACCTCTATCATTTAAAGGGGATGCATCTGGTTCACAAATGACCACGTTCCATGCCTAAAATCTTTTCTATTGCAACAACCATGGGATATCATTGATGCGGTCATCATTGCTCATAATGAAGAACCTTTTCTATTACTGGCTTGCCAGGTGGTGGGATTGTTTTCTATATAAGCTACTTCTTCCTTTCGAAAATGAGTTTAGAAGATACAATTTTTTTTTTGAAAGACACTAGGACTTTTGTATTGCTTTTAGATTATTGTATAAGACTCACAGACTATGCCATTGTTCAACCTTTCTATTTTCTTAAGCTATTTGATAAAACATTATACTGTGCCATTATTGTATTGAGTTGTTTATTTACAAAACTTCTATGATTTCAATACAAGTCTGCTGGTTTAGACCATGTCTTTGACTAGTCTTTTCAGTAAATGTGTATGGGAATTATTTTGTCATTGTATAAATTATTTAGGTTTTCATCATTGATTTTTGTTATTCTAGGACTTAGCAGATTGTTAAATAGGCCCTTAAATTGCATCCCTAAGCATAGATTTATCTTGCATTCATCTACACCTTCGTGCATCAACCTAGTTATATCTTTCTTTTTTACATCTCCTTCCTTTTCCCATTCCAAAACCCAAAATACAAAAGATGCCGACTTCTTTAAAAATAAAAACCGAGAGTCACTCAGTTTAGCGCAATTGGTCCCTCCATTAACTGAGTTTCCCATAAGGATGTTACCTTTCCAATTTTTGGCATCAACAGTATGATTAGGAGCAGCCTGTTTTAATGGCCTACAGTCCTCAAGGGGACTTGGGAATTTCTTTTGGTCGGGTATATTGTGTAGGAGCACCAAATCAGTTCATCTAAATATGGTCAATTTTGGTCCTAGATTAGGTTTTAGGAGGTTTGGGTCAATTTTGTCATTAAATAAGATAATATAGACCATCTCATATGTATGGAGTTGTGTTTTGGTCGGTTTAGTGCTTATTTAGTCATATTTACAAAATTTGTAAATGTTGTCAAAGTTGTAAAATTTCAAAAAAGGTAACTTTTGGAATGCCAATAGTCAAGTGGATTCAAAAGGTTGTTTAAGTTAGTTTAGGATTATTTTTTGAGGGAAAAAGTCTATAAAGGATTGGGGAACTCGATGTAATGAGGTTGTTGAAAGTTTGATTGACAAAACAATAAAAAAACTCTTGAAATTCTGTATTTTTCTCAGAAATTTTTGTTACTCTACTATTACAGGCCTCTGTACTTTCCCGTACAGTGTCTAATTGATCCAAGTTGTGTTGAAGCAGATAGAAAATTGTTGTAACATTGTTTTGAATCTATTCTTCTAAGTTCTCATTGAGTTTAAAGTGTTTTGTTGTCAATTATTCAGGGAATAGGTTGTTAACCATGTTTGAAGGTTTGTAATCACATAAAATGCATTAATGTCCCATTCCACTTTCTGTGACTCCTATTTCTTGGTGGAATGGGTCCAATAGTGTAGGGTTAGAGTCTAGAATGGTTGTTGAGAGCAGGGAAGGTCATCTAGGGATTTGGGCATGATGCCCTAGTTGGCGAAATATTGAATTTTGAGTGAAAGTAAGTGGTTTGAGAGTAGTAGATGTTGTGAACCTTGGGGGAAACAAATTTTAAATGTGGATTGAGTTTTTGAAGACACAATTGAAAGTTTTTTACTTTTTTTTGTGGTGAAATTGGTTTGGGATTTTTGATTTTCAATAAACCCTTCCAAAAACTAGTCAAAGTGAGAGTTTCATGGTTTGGTATCTTGGAGTTCCTATCTCTTGATAAAATTGGTTGTTTTAGGGCTTATATAGCCTGATTGAACTCTTTAAATTTATTTTTGAGGTTGGGGAAGATATTAGATAAGGGATTCTTTGTAAAAGTGGCCTAATTGGCCTTGTAGGACAACACACTAGTCAATATTTGAAGGGGTTGGTCCAAAGTGACCTATGTTTTTTTTGAGATATGTTTTAAAGGAGGATAAAGGGTATCTAAAAACCTATTTTTTTGTGGTTTTGAGTAGGGTTTGTGGAGATATGCTCTGGTTTTAATGTTTGGATACCTACAAGGAAGACTAGGTGAGTTGGTGGTGATATGTCAAGATAGGGTTGTAAGGTTTGAAAGATTGTTTGAATTGGTTCAAACTGTGATTGAAAACAAGTTTCCTCTCTACTCTGCATCATAATGGAATTACACAAGTAAAATGTGTATAAGTTTTGTAGAAAAAAATTTCATGTAAGTTATGATTGTTATGCCTTGATAATTACTGATGATAGAAATTAAATAGAACTAAACAAATACATAGAGTTATGTTTTGTGGATAACTAGTGAATGTTGTGTTTGTGACTCAAGTTTGAGGTACATGGTACATCCAACTTAGGATGAGGGTGTGGTGGAAATCAGTGATGATCTACCTATGTATACCCTTGTTTTAATTATATTTGATGTAAGTTTAAATGTGAAGATAGAATGTTTTATTGTTGAGCATGTTCAACTATGTAGTGGTGAAACAACGAAAAAAATAGTTTTGGTTGATTGAAAGAAAAAGGGGGTTCACCAAACGATAGTAGATAGACCTATTCTCCTTTATTTTATTAGAAAATGATATCCACACAATGAAATGACTGTCAACCTCAAGGTGATTCAGGTCAAAGTGTGAATCTACTGATTTTATTTTTTTGCAAGGATAGGGGTCCTGATTAAACAACACTTTGGGGAGAAAGATTAAAAATAGAAAACTAACTCCAAAATGCAATCTACAAAGTGCATTTAATAGATTAAGCTCAATTAAGATGGAACCATAAATCTAAATGGAAATCTAAGAAAGGGAGAATTATGTGTACCACTCACCAAAATTACTTTTTGAAAGCTAACTAATGACTCATTCACCCTATCGTGAATGGGTCTTGGATAGGGCTCTGTAAAAATGGTTTATGGGTTCTCTTCTATTGTTTTTGCACTCCTAGATCCCCGATTTTCACAATCAGACGACCAAAAATAAATCTTGTAGGAAAGTTTCCATGAAATTTCAACAATAATGACAACAAATGCAACTTTCACAACTTTGAAATTTTTATCGTCAAGAGATCTTCCACCGAAAATATGCAAACAAAAATCAAGAGGGAAAAATGTTTTATTATTGATGAATGGGGGTTTGCCTTGTTTAAACCCCATTTTGGTAATTAAAACTTGAAATAAAATGAAATAGCATGAAAGGAATGATGAATGAACAAGCCTATGTCACAACTCATCAAACCCTTATTTGAACCTTGGAATGTAGATCTGCAACTTGCATGAAGTGGCTTCAATGGATGTGGATCTTGATCTTGAAACTTTACTTGAAACAATTCCTTTGAATGCTTGAATGGATCTTGAACACTACATCAACATGTTAGCTCAAATAACATGAATGATGCAATAATACTTTGAAATGATAATGGATCTTGATTTCTGTAATAAATCTCCACTAAATATGCTCTTGAATGCCTTGAAATTCTCTTGAAATGCTCTTGATATCATGAAAATCTTCTAGGTGAAACTTATTGAAAATGACCTTATATTTATACATAATTAACATTAATTCCCAAAATTCAAATAACACAAGTTGACATGTGAATATAAATTTTAAATAATTGAAATACCTTCAAAAATATAGTAAAAAATTAGGTCCTAGGCCTAAGTGAGGACCCATTTTCCCTTGGGCAAATGGGTCCTAGGTCACTTACCTAGGAAACATGTTCTCTAATGATAAGTTTTATGTTATAGCAAATTAATGAATGTCGGGGTTTCCTCTTTGGAAATTGCAATTAATTAGGCTTGGATTTGAATTAAAGGGGGAAATTAAGGAAAATTAACCTCAATTAATTAATAAAGCCCTAGATAAGTGTGAAGGTGTAAAGGTACACCTTACAACAGCACAAATAAGGCACAATTAAGGCCATTTTATTTAATCTTACCCTAAACTTAATGTGAATATGTAAAATACATATTACAACACTAAATTAAGGAATAAATTAGTTCATTTTAAAATTAATATTTCTCAAATTAAATGTGAAAAAGGGATACCTTTTCCTACACTACAAGTGGAAATTCCCTAGTGTTGATCACTGTTAGCCTGAATATTTTTTCTCTTAAGTTTACGTAGGTTAATTATGCATTTACGGGTAGTTTGGTATTTTTTTCTCTTGTTGGGAAGTTTCTTACCTATGCTCATATTTCATGCTTTTTTAAGGCACTTGTACATTATGTATTTTCATTAGGCAACTCAATACATTTTTAATTCTTCTAAATGAAATAGTTTCATGGATGCAACTTCTGTCAGTCGTGAAGGTTTTTCGGTGTGTAGTGGAGGTGTGGGTTCTCCAACATGGTATTAGAGCTTTTCCATCTTGCCACCTCTTTCATTTGAGAGTTTTCATCAAGTTTTTTTGAGAGGCACTATCTCTTTACGGTGAAGTGGTTGCGAATCTCCATTTGTGGGAGATGTTTTTTCTAAGGCGATTCTCATTTTCCTATTACCATTTTCTTCATTGAGAGGTAGTGATTTACAATTGGAGACTTGCATTCTATTTGAAGATCAATTCAAAGGTGTTTTTTCTATCCATCAAAGGGAGGCACTATTGTTTTTTACGTGGGGCTATCCTGTCTGGCATGATTCATCTATGTGAATTTTTTTTGCTGGCTAGTCTGGATTTGCAGAGAGAATTCGATTCATTCTTGTTAGTTGTTGTGAGGGAGGCCGATTGGAGAAGATAGAGGCATGTGATTTGCAAGAGAAGGATGGTTTGTTTTTTGTTGAGACTGCTGATTTTTGATTGGAGAAGGCACAATTTTCTCAAACATCCCTCTTCCTTATTCATTGCATGGATTTTCTGTAGCCTAGAAGGGCGTGATTCTTTTGGGCATTTTTTTTAGCGTTTCTTCATATTGCTTTATGAAAATTCTATTTAGGGTTTTCTTATTTTTTTTGGTGTAAAAAGATTCATTTTTACACTTGGGTACAAAACTTAATCCCACATTCGTGGGTGAAAGAACAAAACCAAGTATTTTTAATGTTTCACACCTACACTGTTGGGTGAGTCAAGGCTCATGTGGAAAATTTGGTGGTGACTTGATTTCTTATTCTATATGAAGCATGGAGTTCTTGGTGGCATCTTTGTCAGAGATATTTTGCAGCTCTTTGTGAAAGAGGCACTTCTTTGAAATTTTTCCATAAATTGTAAATCTAGTATCCCACATTTCTTCCTTCAATTGGTGTTTCTTGGAAAAAAATTGTTCTTTTGGGGGATTACAAATAGTTGGTTCTATTCATTTTTTTTGAGGGGGGGGTTATAAGTAGTGTATTGCTCTTTTTTTTGTTCATTTTCCCACCATGTCAAAACCAAAAATAGAACCACTTACCCCACATAACTACCACACATGGAAACTCAAAATTTCACAATTGTTGCAATCTTAGGGGCTTTGGATAATGTTGGATGCCAAACAACTTGAGTTCACTAAGGAATTTGAGAAGTTTGTCTATCACAACAAAATAGATGAGGCTAGAGGGCTCATAGGTCTCCATGTGTCTAATAATCTGTTGTTTCACATTGCCAAATGTAAGGCACCTAAAGAAGTATGGGATAAGATTGTTGAGTTGTATAGGAAAGCAAACTAGTACAAAATCTTGAAACTTGAAGCCGATCTCACCTCTCTTTCTCTAGATGCATTTCCCACTATTCATGATTACCTTGCACAATTCAAATTGATCTTGTCACAACTGAAAGGGTGTGGTCATGCCAAAAGTGATGATGAGTGCATTTTCTTGATCTTGTTAAAACTGAGAGGTCCTTTTCAAGTGTTTGCCTCTACCTTCTATTCTACTATGGATGCCATGGGTGATGACCATAAGATGTCTTCCGTTGAGGTGTTTTGTGATTGACTGGCTAGGGAGCAAGCCAAGTTGATCCAAATGGATGGTCTTCCTAAGAGTCATGCCTTGATGGCTCAATCTTCCAAGGGCAAGGGTAAGAATAAGAAGAAGAAGCCAAAGATAGATTCTCCTCAAGGTGGTGAGAATCCCTCCAAGCATAAATCTTTTCATTTGGAAAGGTTTAATTGTAAAGCATAAAAATCTTTTAAATTCAAATTTAAAAGATAAAAAATCATAAAAAAATTATAAAATTATAAAATACAAAAAAAAACTTATAAATAAAATATTTTTTTAAATAAAATTTTAAAAAGTAAAACAAAGTTTCTACTTGAGCCTGTCCCTGCCAAGTAGTAGAGAAGTAAAAAAGGGGAATGAAAGAAATAAGTGGAGTCAAAAACCCCAAAGGAACATGGCACCAAAAAAATAAAACGTTGCAAATTCCAAAACAATCCCGCCCCCATAGCCTTATTGGATACGAAATCGGGATGAATTCTGAATTGGGATCAAGTGAAAATGTTCAAGTTCTTTTATGGCTCTGCCCCCGCATGGATTTTTTTTTGCTCCTACAATGACTTGGTTCCCATTCTGCTCTATCATGGTTCCGCTCTCGTATCTCGCACATACCCGGGAAGAATCTTGAACTAGGCATCAAGCAAAAAAATTTCTCATTCAGAAATGGATCCGATTCCACCTTGAAGGAGACCCGCCTCCACTCATGCTAAAGGTTCCAATGTCAAGATCAGTCTCGATCCTGCCTCTAACGCCAAGCAAATGCTTCAAAGAGATATCATCTCATGGATGCCATAATTGCAGGATATGCAAAGGAATTTTTGTGGAAATGCCTCTCAGAAACGCATGAACTGTTTGATAGAGTGCCTGAGGAAACACATCAAAATGTGAAGTCCTCCCTGCCCACACAATGAACTATTAGAGAAAAAATGTTGAGAGATATCTTCTCATGAAATGAAATGATTGCCAGACATGTGCATAAAAGGGAGTTGTTGAAGCTGTTTAGGTAGACATAAACGCTGCAAAGTGAGGGTACAATAGGGGGTGCATAATATGAATCTGCATAAGGAAATGAATGGAAATTATGGATGCATAAACCCTGCGTGTGAAATGTTTGCCCAATGCTTTGATGAGATGATGTCTCATAACATGCAATGATCACAGATATGCACAAAATGGATTTGTTGAAGAAATTTTAGAAACTCCAGTGTAATTTCCCTGGTCAATATAGATGCAAAATGGGCAAGTTTAGACAATGCGCGTGAATTGTTTGAGAAGAATGATGGAAAGAGAGGTCAACCCACACCATGCAATGACTGCAAGATTCGCAAAAGTGGAGATCCATCAAAGTGTATACTAAGGAGGAATTTTTTGGAATGTTGTAGTTGTAAAGCCCGGGCATGCATGCATTCAAAATGTGGAAACAGATACAAAGGTACGCAAAGTGTTTGATGGAATGCTTCAAAGTGTTTGCATGGCTCTTAGAGACAAGGGACAAGGATCATCTTATGGATCACATGCCACGATGGTAGAGATGTATAGAAGAGCTTTCAAAATTTAAAACAATTGTAAAATTGAATTTTTTATGCGCCTGGGTAAGACATGTCTATGAGAGATGGAAGCCCAAGGGGCAGTGGACTGTTATGCAAAATGCTTCAAAGAGATATCATCCCATGGAATGGTGATCATGCAGGAAATGCATGCAAAATGTGGAAAGTTCATAGGTAGTGAATTATTTAATACAAAACGCCTCAAGATCATGCTATTGCATGAAAGATATGCACAAAATGTGAAGGCATAAGGTAGATTTGTCTAAGGCCTTAAGAAAATTTAGTCTTATGGAATGCCCAAACTACAAGTTCCATGCATAGAGTGGAAGCATTGAAAAGCCTTGAAAATTTTCATGAAAATGTGAATAATAGGAGAAGCTAATTTCGATGCTTGGGTGAACTATTCACAAAATGACCAAAATACATGTCATCTCATTATGTGAAATGAGAAATATAATGTGTGCATATTAACTGTTATAGAAATTTTCAAAGAAATGATGTATTATGGAATGTGATTGTGGGGTTTGCTCAAATGGGTTTGTTGCAGAGAGCACTGCCAATTTTAAAGTTTATGCAAAATATTATATTTATTGAAAGAATTTAGAAGCTCAAGCACATACATGTAGAACACGAATGCACAACCAAAGCATGTAAACTGTTTGACAGAATACCTTGAAAATATTTTTTTATCATGTAGTGCAATGATGGCGGATATTCACAAAGTGTATTTTCTTGGAGATTTTGTTTTAATCAAATGTGATTAGGGTGCAATTTGACATGAGAAATGTTTGACAGAATGTCTCAAAGAGACATCATCTCATGGAATGCAATGTTGTGAGATTTGGACAAAATGAATTGGCTGAAAAGGTCTTAGCACCTTCAAACAAATGCATCCTCCCTGTTGTGCTTTGAAACAAGATTCAACATCCATCAAAGTATGAGTGATAGAGGAATTGTGTCAATTGTTGTAATTATAATTGCATCAGTAGGAATGCACAAAAGAGCAATGCACAAAGCTTGTAAATGGTTTTAGAATAGGGCATGGACATGCATCAAAGCATGATCAACAAGAGGAATATTGTTAGATGTTGTCGTCACACCTACCCTAGTGACAATGTATGCAAAATGTGAAACATATGCAAGGCTTGTGAATAGTTGGACAATATGCTTAAAAGGAAATGTGGTTTTATTGAATGTCATTATGATAGGGTATGTCACAAAACAATTTTATTGAAAATGCTTAAGGGATTTCATTGATTTAATCTTGTGGAAGGGAAATGATTGCATGCATATACAAAATAGATTTATGAAAAGTCATTGGAAACTTTCAGAGACATGCAGGGGGAATGACAATGCATATTAACTTTGTGATCCTAATTAAAGGGGACTTTGCACATGGCTTTGAAGTCTATGTAAAGAAGGTAGAAAAATCTTACATGGATTATGGTTTTCATGTAGTTGTTACAAGTGGGAATGAAGATCTTGCCATAGATGCTTGTTATGGAGAGGGAGATTGTCCTTAAGACCACAGTAGTGATATCCAAGAAACTCCAAGTCTAAAGTACAAATGGATGCAAACAAGATGGTGTCTTAATAAAATTTTATTTAATGTTGTTTTGTTTAAAGATAACATTAATTTAAAAATATTATTATTATTTCAATCATGGGAATTTTAAGTTAATTACATTTAATTGAAATAATGTGGAATATATTAATCATGGAATTAATTATTGATTAGTTAATTTTATATATTAATGTGTTCTATTGTTTATAGGTGTCATTAAAGAGAATATTATATTGCAATCAAGATGACGTGCAAATCAAATATGCAAAAGAGGTGATTTTCTGAAAGGAGAATCAAGCTGGAAGAGAACTGAGTCTTTGGTGGTCTCATTTGGAGTAATTTTTGGAGAAGGATATTTCTCTACATTGTGCAAGAAGAAGAACTCAGATTTGTAACTGAAAGTTACAGCTGTTAACTGAAACCAAACTGAGAGCTGAAACATAAAGTTATCTTTCTGATTTAATTGTATGCACACAAAGCTACAAATTTTGATGTCTGAGTTTTTGGAGGGAATGATGTAATTAGTGAGTTATTAAATGAAAAAATTTCTCACATTGTAAGGGTGAGACACTTAGGAAAAACAATTAGAATTTTTACAAGTTAGTTGATTAGAGTTAGCAGTAGGATAAATAATGGATTTTTTTTCAATTCTTAGTTTAATTGAGGTAATTTGGAGATATTGGTTTTTGTACACTGGTGATCTTGCTAGATTTGTAAATGTTGTTTATCTATTTTGCAACAGTAGAAGCAGCCAAACTTAAGCCTGGTTTAAGTTATGCTCTAGAGTGGTGTCGTTACGTTAATCATTTGATTTGAAACTTTCAAGGAATGAGTATAGTTTTATATTTTCTTTTTTGTTTGAAATGGTGATCTGAAATCTACTGATGAAATTTGCACTATGAATGAATGGTTGTGTATTGATTATAGGTTAATTTGTTTTGTAGTTTTAGTTTAGGAATTCCTTGAAGAGTAATAGGTCTGATTAACTGGATGAATCAACATTCTTTTCTTTTTTGTATCCCTGATCTATCTTTTTCTTTTTTTTATATATATACCCCCCGGTTAGAGTAGGTTTAGATAGAAGTTTGATCTTGCATCAATCAAGAAGCTCGATAACCAGCAGGCCCCTTGAACATTACAACCTCATTGGCTGCTTAGTAAAAAAAACATAGTTAAGAACCAACTACTGAGACCTTGGAAGATAGGTGGTTTTAGATCAGTTATCTTTTTCAAGAGAAACAAAGTAGAAATATTCTATTTAAATGTTGTGTCAATTTGGCCATCAACAGAACTAGCGCTAGAAGGAGGGCCGCATAAGAAATTTTAGATTGTTGTGAGTTGGAGTGGGTTGGATCTTGGAAAACCTAGCTTCGATGGGCAGCCCTTTGTGTATTCCTTGGAGTCTTAACAAAATTCCTTATCATATGCATAATAGGCTTCCATTATTTTTCACTAACAGTGGACAAATTGCTAAAGATCATGTTAGGATTTGCAGGGATTTTATGACTCTTCACCAGATTCTTCATGATGATACAACCTATCAACTTTTCATCAAAACACTATAAGGTACAACATGGAAATGGTATTTTAATCTTCCACCAATTTATATTTGTTCATGGATGGAGTTAGAAATTTTATTTGTGGATCAGTTTGATCTTTATGCACGAACAAAAGACCCATCATTTGAATTTGCAACCACAAAAAGGACACTAGTGGAATCAATTTATCAGTTCAATCATAGGTTTTTGTTGATGTATCAATGAGTTCAAGATTTAAATCTATTTATTAATGATTATATGCTAAGGGAACATTACTATTGGGGTTTGAATCCTTCATTTGTAATAGAAATTAGACGTTGTGGGGAGATTACCTCCCTACATGATCTATTGAACAAAGCTCTCTTACTGGCACAAGTTGAACATGATGTGAGAAAGTCAAGCAGCCAAAATCAGGATTGTAATACTCGTGTGCTTGCAAGTTGCCATCCTTTGCAGCCTTATGCCACTTTACCCACCATACCTACCTAGGTGCAATCATTCTCACCATGCAGCTACAAACTTCCTAATCTTTCAAACAACATGTTTTCCAATGCTTCATATCAAGTCAATCCCACACAAGACGAATGGAAGAATCCATCTTTGCAAAATCCTACCACAAAGGTAGGTATTCCACCTGTTAATGAAGTTGTGACTATATCATCTATTTCCAGTCATATTCCAAAGCATAGTCCATTACATCATAATGAAGTTGTAAATGAAACATTTGATGAGAAAGTATATCATTTTGATGTTTTTTTGACAAAGAGTATGAAACGGATATAAATTCAGAGCATAATGGAAATCTCATATTAGAATATAGTTTAATTGGAAATTTTAATACTACAGATGGTATTGAAAGAGATGAGATATTAACACAAGACCGCTGTCATGAAAAATCAGCAACTAAATAATTTCCTTCCAATGTTTCAAATATTTATTTTGAGCAAGATGAACAACAAAATGAGGGATGGACAAAGGAGCATGGTTCACATTGGATAGATATCCCACACATGCAAAATCAAATAAGGAAGAAATTGGAAGAATTAGGAGATCTGAAACTAACAGAACTTGTTAGACCAACTCGATGTAGGATACATCGAACAAATCAACATTCTCAGATGGATTGCCATATTTTCCTTGGTAGGATGGAGGTATATTTCAAACAGTTAATCACTGTTGAAGGAATACTTATGGAAGATCCCTAGAGTACGTATCCCCTCAATGAGGAAGATGAAACAACTAGCATACATAAAAATGATAATGACTCCATTTAAAATGATGAGAGTAACTATGAGAACATGTTGAGCTCTTCCCCATCATCCGATGACCTTGATCCTTGCATCGAAAAGGACTCTATGACTGATAAATTTTCCCAACTTTGTCCAGGTTTGCTAAATATGGAAAATGAGTTTATCGATGCATTCATAGGTTCTTTCATGATGGTGGATGAGGAAGAAACATCCTGTGACGAGTTAACATAGGAAAATGACTCTGCTGATATGAATAATGAACAGATTGAAACAAAAAAAAACACACTTTGGGATGAGATTGCAAATGAATCTCATGATCAAGGATAAAAATTTGAATGGAAAAATGATTCTTCAAAAGAAGAAGGTCAAATGGACTTGCAAATTCACCAAGTGTTTCCTGATGATCAAGAACCTCAGATTTATGTGTGTCAAGAAAATTGATTTGATTGTGATGCTAATCAGAATATTGACATGAATGAGCTTAGTGTTTTATTACAACAAGGAATGCATGATGAGATTCAGCTGGATGAAGCAAAAGAATATCAAGTGGGTTGTCAAGAAGCTACTACAAAGATTGAATCCCTTCAACATGACAAAGAGAATGGAATGGAGAAGTGTTTTCTTGGTTTTTATTATGTTTATTTGAATGATTTGTGTGAAGAAAACCATCATTTGTCTTGTATTAATGAATTTTACCTTGACAATGGTAAATTTGATATTGACTTGCACATTCTAGTTGATGATATGAAGAAGCATGAACTAAAGAAGTGTTTTCCTAGATTTGACTCCGTGCATTCAAATGAGTTGTTTGAAGAAAATACTTGTTCACCCTGTATCAATATTTTTGACATTAATGGTGATGAGTTGGATGTAGATTCTCAAAATCTTTTGGGTGATATGTTTGAAAAGAGTGCTAACAACAATGCTTCATCTCAGGAATAGGTATGTTTGTGAAACTTGCAAGTCACCAACATGGGTGATTTGTTTCTCAATCCTTCTGAGGAGACCTAGAAAATTGTGATTCTTTTCTCAAGATGAAAGTAGCAAGGATGGCACATGAATATTCTAGTTGCATAATGAACCTTACTGTAGATGACTCATGTAAGATTCGTTCTCCTGGTTCACATTATTAGGTAAGGTGCTCTGATTTCCTCTCAGATAGGGAGAGTTTCATGATAGGTAATAAGAATTTTGAACAATTGTTTTAAATGTTGAGGAAGCTGATCATCTAATTAGTGATGTATGTACTTTAGGAAACATGATTGAGGTCGATATTCCCTATGAATTCAAATACACTAGTTTGTTGTTTAAGCCTAGTGTTGATTGTGATAAGGATATGAATGAATTTTTTGAACAAAGTTTAGATGTCTTGAATGCTAATGGCACATCACTAATAGATGCCCTTTATGTTGAAATGCATGTACTAGAGCAAAATGGAATAGTGTTTCATTAGTTGAGACCTTGCGAGGAGGAATTTGTGCAACATAAGTCTACACCAACAACTAAAGATCTTTTAAATCAGGTGGTGTCTTTTCATTACCCTTTGTGTTTTAATGATTTTCAGTTTGATTATGATGTTGGGGATAGTAAAATGTGTTTGTGGGTAAATCATTACAAGGCTAAGAACCCACAACTGTTAATATTTCAAACTTTATACCCTCAGGATGGATTCACTGCACATAGAATTTACATTTCTGAGTATAAAGAAAAATTTTCTAGGTTTAGAACTGTACCTAGTAAGTTAACGCTTCTGCATATAATAAAAAATCAGTCTGGTTCATGTACAAATTTTCATAGTTTTCTATTTGTAGAGCTCAGTTTTGGAGTTAGTTTAGGATTAGGATTAGTTAGGTGTTATTTTCTAGTTTTGTGTTGTTTTCTTTTTGTTTTATTTTCTATTGTTTGTTTTGGTTTGTTTCCTTTTGTTCTGATGTTTTCCTTTTTTTCCTCTATCATCTTGTTTTTGTTTTGTTTTTGAATTTGTCTATTTCTCTTTTTATTTTTGGTCTTTTGTTGTTTGTTTGTTGTTTTTGTTTTCATTTTTGTTTTTCATTTTGTTGGTGCATCATTTATGTTTGTGTGCTCGTTTGTTGTGCTCCTCTCTTTTCTTGTCCATTTCTTTTCTTTCTTCTAGGGGTTCCTCTCGTTGATAGTGGAAGCTAAGTTATTGTATGCAAGCTATGCTGGAAGGTGAATCTGTTGAGAGTTTGTTGTTGGTATTTTTAAACGCTTGATCAGACAATTACTTTGAAAACTTTGATTTACCTTCATCCATTTCAAACTGGGGAGTGTTAGCATGGATTAACACTTGGTACATTATGTAGTTTTGGGGAGTTTTTGAAAGTCTATCATGATCTGCACACCTTAAGAAATCCATTAGTTAGTTTACATCAGGTGGGGTAGCTCTATTCCAAGTGAAAAATCTAAAGGGTTACATTTCTTGCACGATGTCCACTATGGTTCTCGACCCGTTACTTAGGCTTCACTGCTTAAGTATTGAGGGAAAATCAGAAATTATACCTCAAAAAATTTAACATTTGAGAAAAGAGAAAAGAAAGAAATCTAAAAATGAAATCAATCAGCAAGGGTGACTCGAGTATCTCTACTGGGGCTATAGATTCCTGGATGGCAGTAGAGAAATTCTTAGAGAGAACTAGAGGTATCTTTGTCAAGGCTATAGATGCTTGTCTGGAAGCAGAGCTATTCCTAGGATATCATTGCACGTTAGAAAGGTAACTCACAACTACGTAGCTTGGGTAGATTTTATTTCACTTTGATCTTGACAATGCTTATGAAGGGGAATGAATCATTTGCACACATAAACAGATTTCAATTTCGTCTCATACCTCTGTCATGTCCTGGTTTTGATTATGTTTGCACTTCTTAGATTATCTTGAATAAGTGTAAACTAGAGATTTTGGGTATTTGGAGGGTTGCGTGTCTTAAAATGCTTTGCGCATTTTCCCAGCTGAGTTGCCATTTGTTATGGCTTGCATACACACCCCAACTTTTGGTTGAAAAATTTGGGGACCCCCTTTTCTTTTTCTTCTTTTTGTTTTCTTTGTCTCTGTCAGATTTGGATATCGGACCAGAACTGGAACAAGGAGCCTTTCCAAGGTTCCTGTACTTGGTTTCGTCTTGATCCCAGTTCCCTACTTTGCCTTTGGGTGTCATTCGGGTTCGTGTTCCTTGTCTGGTCCCGTCTCACCCCCGTCTTATTCTCCGGATAATTTTTACTTCCTCTCATCGTTTGTCGTTGCGTTGTTCATTTGTTTTGGTTGTTTTGTTCGTTTTGGTCCTCATCTTTTCATTGTCGTCTTTTTGTTGTCATCTCATCGTCTCGTTTGTTCATCTCCATCTTCTTCGTTTCTTCGTTTTTATTTTTATGTCATTCATGTTTTTCTTTCATCATTTCTTCATTTCATTTTATTTTTCTTTTTTTTGTGTCAACTCTCAAAAACAGCAAAATACAAAAAAAATGAAAAAACACCAAAATACAAAAAAAATGCTAAAACATAAAAAATACAAAAACGCAAAATAAATAAGTAAATCTTTTATTTTAAAAGATTTGAAATATTACAAGGTTTAAAATTTAAATACATAAAAATCTTTTGCTTTAAAAAAGATTTTAGAATTTAATAAAATAAAATAAATAAATCTTTTTTTTTTTATTTTAAAAGATTTAATAAAATTTAAATGAATAAATAAATCTTTTCATTTGGAAAGGTTTAATTGTAAAGCATAAACATATTTTAAAATCAAATTTAAAAGATAAAAAATCATAAAAAATAAAAAATTATAAAATACAAAAAAACTTATAAATAAAATCTTTTTTAAATAAAATTTTTAAAAGATTTTTTTAAAAAGTAAAAGAGAGTTTCTACCTGATTCTGACCCCACCAAGTAGTAGAGAAGTAAAAAAGGGGAATGGAAGAAATAAGAGGAGTTGGAACCTTGAAGGAACATGGCACCAAAAAATCAAATGTTGCAAATTCTAAAACAATCCCACCCCCACAGCCTTGTTGGATCTGGAACTGGGATGAATTCTGAATTGGGAACAAGTGAAAATGTTCAAGTTCTTTTATGGCTCTATCCCCGCATGGATTTTTTTTTGCTCTTATAATGACTTGGTTCCCATTCCACCTTGTCATGGTTCCACTCCCATATCTCGCACGGACTTGGGAAGAATCTTGAACTAGGCACGAAGCAAAAAATGCTCTCATTTAGAAATGGATTTGATTTTTCCCTAAAGGAGACCCGCCTCCACTCACGCTGAAGGTTCCAATGTCAGGATCAGTCCCGATCTTGCCTCCGACACCAAGCGAATGCTTCAAAGAGATATCATCTCATGGATGCTATAATTGTAAGATATGCAAAGGAAGTTTGGTGGAAACACCTCTCAAAAATGCATGAACTGTTTGACAGAGTGCCCAGGAAAACACATGCAAAATGTGAAATCTTCCCTGCCCGCGCAGTGAAATATTAGAGAAAATGTGTTGAGAGATATCTTCTCATGGAATGAAATGATTGTAGACATGCACATAAAAGGGAGTTGTTGAAGCTATTTAGGTAGACATAAACGCTGCAAAGTGAGGGTACAATAGGGGGCGCATAATATGAATTTGCATTTGAAAATGAATGGAAATTATGGATGCATAAACCCCGCGTGTGAAAAGTTTTCCCAATGCTTTGATGAGATGATGTATCATAACATGCAATGATCACAAATATGCAAAAAATGGATCTATTGAAGAAATTTTAGAAATCCAGCGTAATTTCCCTTGGTGAATATAGATGCAAAATGGGAAATTTTAGACAATGCGTGTGAATTGTTTGATAATAATGTCAAAAAGAGAGGTCATCTCACACCATGCAATGACTCTAGGATTCACATAAATGGAGAACCATCAAAGTGTAATCTAAGGAGGAATTTTGTGGAATGTTGTAGTTGTAACACTCGGGCATGCATGCATTCAAAATGTGGAAACATATACAAAGGTACGAAAAGTGTTTGATGGAATGCTTCAAATTGGTGGTGTGGCTCTTAGAGACAAGGGAAAAGGATCATCTTATGGATCCATGCCACGATGGTAGAGATGTATAAAAGGGATTTCAGAATTTCAAATATTTGTAAAACTAAATTCTTTATGCACCTAGGTAAGACATGTTTGTGAGAGATGGAAGCCCAAGGGGCAGCGAATTGTTACATAGAATACTTGAAAGAGATATCATCTCATGGAATGCCGATCATGTAGGAGATGCATGCAAAATGTGGAAAGTTAATATGAAGCAAATTATTTAATACAAAATGCCTCAAGATCATGCTATTGCATGAAGGATATGCGTAGAATGTGAAGGCATAAGGCAGATTTGTCTAAGGCTTTAAGGAAATTTAGTCTTATGGAATGCCCAGACTGCAAGTTCCATGCATAGAGTGGAAGTGTTGAAAATCCTTGTAAACTTTCATGAAAATGTGAATAGCAAGAGAAGCTGATTTCCACTGCTCAAGTGAACTGTTCACAAAATGACCAAAATAAATGTCATTTCATGATGTGAAATGAGCAATATAATGTGTGCATATAAACTATTTTAGAAATTTTCAAAGAAATGATGTCTTATGGAATGCGATTGTTGGGTTTTTTCAAATGGGTTCGTTGCAAAGAGCTCTTCAAATTTTAAAGTTTATGCACAAGATCAGATTTATTGAAAGACTTCAGAAGCTCAAGCACATACATGTAGAATGTGGACACACAACCAAAGCACGTAAACTATTCGACAAAATGCCTTGAAAAGATTTGTTCTCATGTAGTGTAATGATGGTGGATATTCACAAAGTGGATTTGTTTGGAGATTTTTTTTTAATCAAATGTGATTAGGGTGCAGTTTGAAATGTGAAATGTTTGACAGAATGTCTCAAAGAGATGTCATCTCATGGAATGCAATGTTGTGAGATTTGGACAAAATGAATTGGATGAAAAGGTCTTAGCCACCTTCAAACAAATGCATCCTCCCTACTGTGCTTCGAAATAAGGTTCAACATCCATCGAAGTATGAGTGACAGAGGAATTGTGTCAATTGTTGTAATTATAATTGCATCGGTAGGCATGCGCAAAAGAATGATGCAAAAAGCCTATAAATGGTTTTAGAATAGGGTGTGGACATGCATCAGAGCATGCTCAACAAGAGGAATATTGCTAGATGTTGTAGTTACACCTACCATAGTGACAATGTATGCAAAATGTGAAACATATGCAAGGCGGGTGAATAGTTGGGCAATATGCTTAAAAGGAAATGTGGTTTTATTGAATGTCATTATGATAGGGTATGTCACAAAACAATTTTATTGAAAATGCTTAAGGGATTTCATTGATTTCATCTTGTGGAAGGGAAATGATTGCATGCATATACAAAATAGATTTATGAAAAGTCATTGGAAACTTTCAGAGACATGCAGGGGGAATGACAATGCATATTAACTTCGTGATCCTAATTAAAGGGGACTTTGCACATGGCTTTGAAGTCTATGTAAAGAAGGTAGAAAAATCTTGCATGGATTATGGTTTTCATGTAGTTGTTACAAGTGGGAATGAAGATCTTGCCATAGATGCTTGTTAAGGAGAGGGAGATTGTCCTTAAGACCACATTAGTGATATCCAAGAAACTCCAAGTCTAAAGTACAAATGGATGCAAACAAGATGGTGTCTTAATAATATTTTATTTTAATGTTGTTTTGTTTAAAGATAACATTAATTTAAAAATATTAGTATTATTTTAGTCATGGGAATTTTAAGTTAATTACATTTAATTGAAATAATGTGGAATATATTAATCTTGGAATTAATTATTGATTAGGGGTATGTGTAGGATCATGATGGGCCAAAAAGTGGCAATATGATGGGTATGTGGCTGATGACTATTTTTTTACCCAAAATTGATGAAATGAAAAGGGTTTTTAAAGGAGATTATCAGCTTCCCATCAATATAAATTATGCTTTTTTAAATTTAATAAATAATTATTATTCATTTTCCATTGAAATTACGACTAAAGTCCTGATTAATAGGCTGATTGAAAAACATCTATAGATTTCAAACGGTATCATATTTTTTGAATCCAAAACATGTGTCACATTATATGCTTCACATACTATAGGATTAAAAAATAAAAATTTAATTTCATGAAGTTTTGACCAAGTTAAGGTGGTCGACATACAAGTTTTTATATTTTTAAAAGTTGTAATAAAAATTCATAATTAATTATTTACTTGGAAAAAATTACAAAAAATATGCATCACATCAGGGCATGAGTCCTCTACTTATATCTAAAATTTATAAAAAATATTATCATTTTATTGTAGTTAGGGTGGTCACAAACACCTACTTCTTATTTTTTCCCGAAATTTAAGTACCATTGCATTGAAATTTCAAATTTTCAACAAATAGATTTAAAAAAAACAAACCCTAGTAGTTTAGAAACTACATTCAATTTGCTACAGATTCTATTCTTACATATTTTTGAAATAATATAGATAACTTATTCAAATTTTTACGTCAAGTTGCCTAACTCATATTTTTTTGAATTTTTTTCCACTTAAGGGCCTATTTTTTCCATGATGATCCTGCACATACCCTTAGTTAATTTTATAAATTAATGTGTTCCATTGTTTGTAGGTGTAATTAAGGAGAATATTATATTGCAATCAAGATAACATGCAAATTAAATATGCAAAAGAGGTGATTTTCTGAAAAGATAATCAAGCTGGAAGCGAATCGAGTCTTTGGTGGTCTCATTTGGAGTAATTTCTATAGAAGGATATTTCTCTAGATTGTGCAAGAAGGAGAACTTAGAGTTGTAACTGAAAGATGTAGCTGTTAATTGAAGTCAAACTGAGAGCTGAAACAAAAAGTTATCTTTCTGATTTAATTGTATGCACACAAAGCTACAACTTTTGATGTCTGAGTTTTTGGAGGGAATGATGTAATTAGTGAGTTATTAAATGTAAAATTTTGTCACATTTTAAGGGTGAGACACGTAGGAAAAATAGTTAGAAGTCTTACAAGTTAGTTGATTAGAGTTAGAAGTAGGATAGATAATGTATTTTTCTACAATTCTTAGTTTAGTTGAGGTAATTTGAAGATACTGGTTTCTGTACGTTAGTGATCTTGCCAAATTTGTAAATATTGTTTATCTGTTTTGCAACAGTAGAAGCAGCCAGACTTAAACCTACTTTAAGTTATGCTCTGGAGTGGTGTTCATTATGTTAATCATTTGATTTGAAACTTTCAAGGAATGAGTAAATTTTTATCTTTTTTGTTTTGTTCGAAATGGTGATCTGAAACCTGCTAATGAAATTTGCACTGTGATTGAATGGTTGTGTATTGATTACAAGTTAATTTTTTTTGCAGTTTTAGTTTAGGAATTCCTTGAAGAGTAACAGGTCTGATTAACTAAATGAATCAACATTCTTTTCTTTTCTATATCCCTAATCTATCTTTTTCTTTTTTTTTTATATATATGCCCTGGTTAGAGTATGTTTAGATAGAAGTTTGATCCTGCAGCAATCAAGAAGCTCAATAACTAGTAGGCCCCTTGAACATTACAGCCTCATTTACCGCTCAACAAAAAAAATAGTTGAGAACCAACTATTGAGACCTTGGAAGATAGGTGGTTTTAGATTAGTTATCTTTGTCAAGAAAAACGTAGTAGAAATATTTTATTTAAATGTTGTTGTGTCAATTTGGCCATCAATACTAGGGAGAACACTGATATGAAGACTGCACCTCCTCCTTCTAAGTTAGGAGAATCCTCTTCCAAGTACAAGAAGAAGAAGGAAGATTTCTCTTTTGTGGAAAGTTAGGGCATAATGATCCATATTGTTTTGCAAGGCTTGCAACAATGGTGGAAGCTATGAAGAAGCACAACATTTCCATGCCAAAGTCTTCTTCGTTTGGAAAAGGCCAAGCCCTTGCAACAAGAGTTTTGTCATCTACCCATGACAGTTTGAATCTTGATTTTGTTGCCTCACATCAGATGACTCATGATGCAAATCTTCTTGATTCTCTCTTTGATAGTCATACTACTCCCATTGCAGTTGGAGACTCTTCTCAGATTCCTGTTTTAGGGATAGGCTCAATTTAGATGCATTTTGGTTGCATTGATGATCTTCTTTTTTATGATATTTCATAGAATCTGCTCTCCATTTATCAGACTTTCCAACATAGTGATGGAAGGCTTGTTGAGTTCTCTTCCAGTGATGTCACTATTCAAGAGTTGCAGAATCTTGAGAAGGTTGTTGCTACTAGAGTAGTTGATCATGGATCCTGCTTGTATAAGTTTGATGGATTTGAGCCTTCATTAGGATTATCCTTTATTTATCATGTAGATTCTATGAGCAAGTTGTGGCATGAGTGGTTTGGGCACCTGAATTATAAATATCTCCAACAAATGAGTAGCTAGAATTTGGTGATTTTCCTACCTCAGATCTCTTGTTCTGATGGGGTTTTCCCAGGTTGTGTACTTGGGAAACATCATCGAGATCCATTTCCAAAAGGTATGGCTACACATGCTTTGACACCCCTTGAGTTGGTGCATAGTTATCTCATGTCATTTCCCCCTCCTTCATTTTCAGGGGCCAAGTATGTACTCACCTTCATTGATGACTTTTCTCACTACACTTGGGTGTAATTTTTGAAGTACAAGGATGAGGTTCTTCACTTCTTCATGAAATTCTTTGCATTTTTGGAGAAGCAGTCAGGGAATTCCCTTCAAAATATTCACACAAATAATGGGATGGAGTATGTCAACAGGGAATTTCTAGATTTTTGCAGTGCTCAAGGTATTCTTCATCAGAACACAGTGGCATACACTCCACATCTGAATAGTGTAGCTAAGCAGAAGAATAGAACATTACAGTAGATGGCCAATTGCATGATCCAATCTAGGTCCATGGCTCCAACCTTTTGGGTAGAGGTTGTCAATTGTGCCAACTATAGTTAGAACCGTATGCCTCACAAGGAAGTGAAAAATATGACTCTCAAGGATGTTTGGTCTCATGTCAAGCCTAAGGTCTCCTACTTTAGAGATTATTTGACAGTGATGCATGGACATTCATTCTAGTAGGGAGGAAGAAAGCAATGGAGAAGAAGAGTCAATGATTCATCTTCGTTGGCTACTATGAGGATGTGAAGGGATATCGGTTGTTTGATCCCATCACTAAAGAGGTACATTTTGATAATGATCATTTTGATGAGTCTTTCATTTTGAAGGATTCTCCATCACAAGCCTCTACCTCTCTTCTTCCTAGTTCTTCTTCAAAGGATGTTTTGTTTCCTGTCAATGATGATGATGGTATTAATCTTGTTTTTGACATAACTCCATCTTCTCTTGAGCCGACACCCACACAACCTCTTTGGGCTCGCACTATTCTTAAGGAGGCTGGTTTACATGTAGGTGATCCCACTACTTCTTGTCACACTCATTCTTAGACTTCAAGTATCAGTATTTTGAGTCATGCAGTTTCTACTAATCCTCAAATGTTTTTAGATGCTTTAGGTGTACTAGAGTGGGACAATGCTATGGTTGAGGAGTATTCTTCTTTGATGAATAATCACAATTGGGATCTTGTTCCTCTTCTTAAGGGAAGAAAGTTGGTTCATTGCAAGTGGGTGTATCATACCAAGTTTGTAGCTAATGGTTCTATTGACAAGTACAAGGCTTGTCTAGTGGCTAAGGGGTTTTCTCAGGTTGAGTGCATCGACTATTCAGAGAATTTTTCCCCTATTTCCAAGATGGATTCCATTCACCTTATACTTTCTATTGCTGCATCTTAGGGTTGGTCAGTGTATCAAATGGATGTGAAGAATGCTTTCCTGCATGGTGATCTTCAAGAGGAGATCTATGTGGAGCAGCCACTAGGTTTTTTGTAGGAGTCTTCACTTGTTTATAGGCTTCTACATTCATTGTATGGTCTTAAACAAGCCCCTTGGGCTTGGTATGAGAAGATGGACAATTTTTTGCTTGCTTCTGGATTCACTAGATGTCACTTTGACCCTACAGTTTACATTCAGAGGCATGGGGGGGATCTTCTCATTCTTGTTCTCTATGTGGATGACTTGATTCTCACTTGGAGTTCTCATTCCATGATTCAGGATACTTAGAGAGCTTTGATAGAGTGGTTTGATATGACAGACTTGTTGGAATCAAGGAACATTGAGAGGGGGGTTGAATCAGTGTTCTATAATTTTTAACTTTATTAATCTGATCCTTAAAGTACTGATAACATTCAACCAAAATAAAGATGCATGAACATAAGAAAAATAAGCACAACACCATAACACAAGGATTTTTTTTACATGGAAACCCTATTAGGGGAAAAACCACGGTGGAGGTCAATCCAAAATATTGTCTGAGTATACTCAAAAAGAAAGTTTACAAAAATGGGAATGCACTTGCATTTAGGCACACTTCCTAGAGCTCACTGCTCAAAAACATAAAGGCTCACTTCCTTACAAAAGTTTTGTATTACATCCAAAGATTTGAACTGAGAAAGTAGCATCTACAAATGCCTGATTACAATTCCAGTTAGGCTCATCAATCAAATTTTGGACCTTCTATCTGATTCTTATCTTATGCTTTGTTTTTCTTCAACTCACATCAAAAATCCATAATGCACAAGTGAAACTATGCATAATCACTCTACAATCCTTCTGATATTCACAACATACTCTAACACACTTTGAACATACATCAAAATGATATAATCGATCACTTATATATATCAGCTAATAAGGATTTAATCGCTACATGTCAACTTCAATAAAATAGAAAATATTTACAAACTGTCAGCTCAAATCATGAATAATATTCAATGTGCATCCACCAAAGTCAACCACAACATAGTGAAAACCCAAATCAAAATGATCGAACACAAAATCACAATTACTCCTCGAATATCCACGACATGCTACATTCACTTAGTTAGCCTTCATGCACTGATAAACATAAAATTAATCAACCGAATCTTCTAAATTGTACACAGATCTATACGAGGCTCCAAGATTCATAGATAACACAGATCATACATTAAACAATCCTCCCTGAGATCCACAACTTAGAATAATAACAAAAAAATTGCATATGATTCAAAAAACACAAATCTGTCGGATGCTTTGTTCTACCTTGACTATCTTTAATTTTTCTGCCGGTATGATCAAATGACGATGTGCAAACCAGATGGCTTACTAGGGTTGCCATCAATGAAAACACTAGAAAACATGTGTAGTGTATCTTGCCAACAAGACCTTGGTCTTTTGCATTTCTTCCTTGGTCTTCAGATTCATCAGTCTTTTGCAGGTATTTCTATTTTCTAGTAGAAGTATGCTCGTGATCTACTTCACAGATTTTAGATGGTTGATTGAAAAACCTTGGTCTTTTGCATTTCTTGCTTGGTCTTCAGATTCATTAGTCTTCTACAGGTATTTCTATTTTCTAGTAGAAGTATGCTTGTGATCTACTTCACATATTTCAAATGGCTGATTGTAACCTAGCATCCACTCCTTTTCAGTCAGGTGTTGTGTTGTCTTCTAGTTGCAATACTCCATCAGTAGATGCTAACTTGTATTAGTAGTTGGCTGGTAGCCTTTTGTACTTGACACACAACCATCTTGATATTTCTTTTGTAGTTGGTCTTGTCTCCTATTTCTCTCAAGATCCTCATGAGAGTCACTGGAAGGAAACCAAATGCATCTTGCGGTACATGTAGGGCACTATACAGTTTGGAATTCATTACACATTAGATGCTACTCAAACTATGGGTTTCACTAACTCAAATTGGGCTGGTGAATTTGATGATCAGAAGTCCACTTCTGGATTTTTCTTTTGTCTTGGTTTTGTCCGATTGCATGGTCTTGCAAGAAGAAAACTACTATTGCATTATCATCGACTGAGGCTGAGTACCGAGGCGTTGTTTTGGCTAGTCAGGAGGTTTTGTGGCTTTAACAGTTGATGGTTGAGTTTGGATTTCCTACTGATCATCCCACTACTCTTTGGTGTGATAATAAAAGTGCCATGTACATATTTCTTGCAACCCAGTGGAGCATCAACACACAAAGCATATTGAGATCCACATGCACTTCATTTGGTAGCTCATTCAGGAGGGTGTTCTAAGTTTGGAGTATTTTCCTACAAAGCAACAGGTTACATAAATATTCACTAAACCCTTGGCATCTCCTTGCTATATTTTGTTGCAATTGATGCTTGGGGTGAAGGAAGTTGTCCTTGGGGGGTCTTGATGAGTCCTCCTTCCTTCTTTCTCTCTTTTCTATTTTTCTATCTTTTGGAGAGGGCTTTTTTCCCATAGGATTTTTCTCCTTTTCTCCAGTTGTGAGAGATTTTTGTTTGCATTGTAAATGGGTACCTAACATGGTTGTGTAGCTAGGACCCATATTGAATGGTTTTTGCATCTCATTTTTCATTTTTAGTTTCCCTAAGTTGCACTTAAGGGGGGGTGTTAGCATGAATATTTTCTCTCTTAAGTTTATGTAGGTTAATTATGCATTTATGGGTAGTTTGGTAGTTTTTTCCTATGCTGGGAAGTTTCATACCTATCCTCATATTTCATTCCTTTTAAAGGAACTTGTACATTATGTATTTTCATTGGGAAACTCAATACATTTTTAATTCTTCTTGATGAAATAGTTTCATGTGTGTAACTTCTCTCAGCCATGAAGGTTATTTTATGTGTAGTGGAGGCCTGGGTGCTCCAACAATTACTCTAATTGGAGAAGGGTCTAGTGTACTTGGGGTTGAGGGAATTTTCCATTCATTGGAACATCGTGATGTTTCCTTGATGTTGTCCCTGAGCTATATAGAGGACTGATGTTGAATGATTATTATTTCCTTTGGAATTTTGAGATGGATCTACTTCCCCACTTTTAGGACAACACTTGTTGGTCCATAGTGCAAGACCTTTTTCCTTGTGTTTTTGTATCCCATGGGTTGAGATGGATATTGTGTTCCAAATCATTGGATAAGTTTCTACTTGAACTACAGATATTAGATTTTTAAAAGTGTGGTATTGGATGCAGTTCATGGATGTGAGATATCATTATTGTTGTACTTTGCATAAGGATCAAAGTTTAGTAGATATGGGTAATGAGTAGCATGGGAAAAGAGTGGGAAGACGGATTTTTTTTTAATTATATTATCCAAAATTTACAATAAATAATATAAAGCAACAAAATGCAAGGTTTGTGACAGTGTAACATCATGATGTTACTCGAGAGACAAATTTGGCAGTGATTATGTTAGAGTTATGTGTTGGTAAATAGTGTTCTCATTGAGTGTGATCGAATGTACAAATAACTTCTATATGGGATAGTTTAGATATATATTATTTATGAATAAATTGATTGGTATGTCCTAGGTTGGGTGGGACTATGCTTGGTTATTATGTGGATATTTGTGGTTTGAGACCAACATTCCCCTCCACCCCTTGAGTGGCTTAGAGAAGTCACATAGTGGATGTAATGTGCAAGTTTTTGTAAGAATGTGTATTATTATTTATTTCTTAATTCATGATTCTTTATGGTTTTCAAAATTGATGCTAGTAGTGTTGTATCTTTGAGCTATTTAATTTGTGTTAAATTTTGCAATAGGCCCTTTTTCCTCAAGGACTTAATTTGATTTAAATGGTTTTAATTGGAGTTGAGATTTTTCCTCTTTTTACTTATTGCTCCTCTTTTACGAAATTTTTAATTGTAATTTTAGAATATTATTTTACCTTGTTGAATTTTAAGGCTTTCTTAATGATATTTGTACTACTTGCATATTTGGTGTAATGTGAAATTTGTATACTGCTATATCAAGGAGGGATCCCTAGTAAGTCATATGGGGGTGCAAATGTATTGGGGAATTTTTATTGTGAGGATGGGAGCTTCAAATGGGACTAGTATGGGACTATCATAATCCATTACGCCCTAGTTTTTGTGTGTGATTTTTTTGTACCTTCCTTCTTGGATGATAACCCCTTACACAAATAAGGGGAATGTACTTATAAATATATGGAGCAGTCTTGAGAAGGGGGCCTCAAGACCATCCTTCCTAATATTATCATATTTAGTGATGTCACAATGACACTGCATCTTTTTGGTATCTCAATTATAGTGATAAGATCTATGATTAATTAGTGGAATTCGGCACCATTTGTTCTCATAAAACCCATATGGTGAAACTTTTGGTATATATGTGGCATGTGTGTTGTGAACCTAGTTATGTGATGTGGAATACCTATGAATTAATGATAGAAATTAACTATTTTTCTTGATATGTGAACTAATTTGAGAACATGATAAGCATGTTATTGTGGAATGTTAATATAATTGTGTAATTAATGATGATTGAAGTGAATCTAGCATTTATATGTGTAGTACAGTCTTCAATAATCATAGGAATAATATATGAAGTGGTGTGGGTTTGATGTCTATATGTGCAACATTTCTTTAATTTTATTAATATGAGCCAATAATCTCTTGGTTTGTGTTGGGATTTAATTATAGATCTTACTTTACATAATTTAGGATACCTTGTAAAGGAAAATTTGTTGCTATCATACATAAAAATATATAGAAATGAGATAGTGTGCAAATGTGTATGGTTTGAGTAAAAAATTATCCTAAAATTTTACTAACTTCTAGGAGGAAGTTCAATCCTGGGGGAGAATATGACACCCCATCTTTTGTACTACTTATTTCTCTATGATCCTTAGTGTTTCTAGATACATTTCAATGGACGTGATATTAGGAATTCATTGATGATACATATCTACTTATTTGTGGATGATATTTGCATGCTCCTATGGACATTATAATTTGTGATGACTATTAGATTTCATATGCTATTCATTGATGAGATCATTTTAAATTTTGTATATGTGATTTCTTAATTATTTTATGCTATTTTATGACTGTTAGTTTGATTTGTGATAATATGTTACCTTATATAATGGAGTTTATTTGGCTATATGATTTGGATATTCTACCAATACTTCATGTTTGAGTGTACAAGTGGATTTTAGTGACAATGGTTGATGAGGTTATTTAGTCACTTTTGTGTAGTTCTAGTGTGATGAGAAACTTAGACTCGTATGGAGTGCGATGGTCTATTTGGCCCATGTTGTAAAATATGTTTTGTTGGTATATGTGATAATGGAAAAAATTATCTAATTATCTTTTGTTTTTTTTTGTTATGGTAAGTGTTATCATTTTGAGGGTAGCTCCCAAATCAATGGATAGTATGGTGTCTTCTATCTGACAAGACACCTCATCTACCGTATATTCTTCTATGCTCATTGTTTCTCGTGTTTTTTTATTTTTTTCCCTCTTTTTGTCTTGATGAAATGTATCACGAGGAAAAGAAAGTAGTTAGGATGATCAATGTCATGAAAAAAAACTTTAGGGTTCCTTGGTTTTTAGGTTTTCATTCATACTATTAGCTATGGCCATTTCCTTCAGCTAATCTTACCTTAAGGTTTCCATTCGATCTCATCATTGTTTTCTATGGTTCAATTTTTTCCATTATTATCTTGCAAGCCTTTAGAACTCAAGCGTTTGGACATGAATCTTACCTTGTGTTAGTTAGAACTCATGGTGATGGTGGTTTATCTAAAGATTCAACACTTTGGTCACTAAACAATTTTGTTAGTTGACTGCTCCTTTGATATTTCTCTGATTGTCATTAAGGGTTTTCCTATTCATTTTGTTGCTATGGATTCTCCTATTCATTTAACCAGTTCCAAAGATTAGCACGCTTTCCTAGGTTTGATAACTGATCATCAGTTGAAGAAAGTTCTTAAAGATGAAGGCCATTTGACTATCAAAGTAGTTAAACTGATTCTAAGCCAAAATTTTCTCTCTACAAGAACTAGATATTGGGTTAATACTGACATATCGTCTTGTTTTATTGGTTCCTTGCTTGATATGCAAATTTCAAAGGCTCAGGTGGAAGAATTGACTTGAGAGTTATTTCTTCCTCATCTTCTTAGTGTATTGGATGAGACCTTGGCTATTGTACACCTCATAATTGGTCTGCCCTTCCTAGATGATCTAGAGTGTCTTCCTGACCCAATCAGTTGTTTTTATCCCTTCATCTTGGATGTATTAGGATGAGAATTAGTAGACCATCGTGTTCAAGTTATCTATGGTTATAGGTTCTATCTCAAGCTTTTTTGTTATGAACCGGTTGAAGGTTTCTAGTGGCTGCTCGATTTTGAGGATGATCAAGACTTGACTTAATGGTTGTCTAGGTTCAGGCTTTGTTTAGTTGAAAATGAAATGATAGTGTTCTTGTAGCTTTCTAGGGTTTTGTACAAATGTGAATATAGGGGAATCTAGATGTTCAAATCTAAATATATTAAAAATATGGGTATATGTATTTGTAATATCATCCTAGGGGTTGCTAATAGGGTTATAGTTTATCATTTTAAGTTTTAAATACTCTGTTTAAGATGGACCTAACTATTATACTTCATTTGAAGCACAATATAATGAACACCTTTAACTACTTGTGTCAATGATGGTTGGATGGAAAATTTTCTTTATGAATTTTCCAAATATAATGGTTGTTGTGCTTTTATTCATTACTTATTGTTTTGGTTAACTAAAACCATTCTGGGTTGCACAAAAATTATTCTCTGTTGAAAGATTATTGATGATTCTATCTATCTTCCAACATTGAGAAATAGTCTAGCTATGGATTTCTATTATTAGCCTATCAGTTGGGCATTACATTCTTTTCAGTCTTAGCTTGTTTTTTAGTTAGGTGGAAATTGTTGTTTATTCCAAATGATTTGATTATGTAGGTGTTGATTGCCAATAATTATTCTATGGGTCTTTCAATTGAAAGTCAACAAATGAATTTCTATCAATTGTGTGTGAATTCCTAAATCTAGGTTATGAATATGTTATTAAATGAATGTGTTGTTCCTCTATTATAATTTCAAGTGAAATGCTTAGCTCAATGATGAAGACCCATTTGATTACTGCCTCATTTCGTTGTTGACTCTATTCATTTATCTTTAAAATGTTACAACATGAGTTGATTGAGGGGAATTGGGTTCTGCCATGAAGTTTGAAGTTTTACCTAGAGTACTATTGTTATTTTGTGTACCAAAGAGAGGCATCTTCCCCATTGATTGTCAAGGCTAACCCCTATAATTTAGAAGGGAAGAGTGTAAGGCCCAGGTTAGTTGCAAGCCTCCTTAATGGATAATAGCTCATTGAGGAATTCCCTGTGATACTGTAAAAAATGGTTTAGATCCTAAAGAATCATCAAGCCTATCTATGGTCAAATGATTATCACCTGCAGGAACAAAAATTAATCTTTTCCTTCCCTACATAGGTGAACGCTAGCCTATATGTTCTGGAATTCTAGCATTTATCGGTCAAGTGGTATTTGGCTAAGAATTGGTGTTTGGGCAGTCTGTGAAAGGAAACATCTCAAAAGATTTCCTTCAATTTTTTAGATGGATGGTGTTTGAAGCTCTTGTCATCATGGACTAGATCTCATTAAAAATAATTTGAATTATATTCCAACCATGCTACGAGTCCAACCTCTTGTTTATAAGCAGAGAGTTCTCTAGTCTATTGAGGAACATAGGCTTCTCTAGGATTTCCTTGCTTTCCTGGCACACAGTCTACCACTGACCTTCATGTTTTCCTATTATGTTTGGTTGGATTGTAGTTTGGGGCCAAGTGTGATTTGATTATTAGCTTTGGTTGGATTTCGGTTGAGGGACATGTGCTATTTGATTCTTAGTGTAGGTTGGGTATTGGGCTAACTGTTGCCAATTAGTTTTGCTTGGATTTCAGTTTAGGGTTAGGTACTAATGCCCATTTGGTTAGATTTCAATTTGGGGGCTTGTGGTCTTTCCCATCTTATGTATGTTCCAATTTCCCATTAGTCTTGGGTGGGTTTCAAATTAGGGGCATGTGTTATTTCCCTTCTATGTGCTATTCTTGACTCACAATTGCCACTGATCTTACTCTTTGCTTATTAGTTTGGTTGGATTCCAAATTAGGGGCAAGTGTTATTTTCTTATTAGTTTTTATTGTTTTAGACCTTACTATTTGCCTATTAATTTGGGTTGGATTACAATTAAAGGAAAAATTATATTTCCCTTCTATTATCAAAGGTTGTTGTTGGCCTTTGTTTACAAATTTCTCAAGTTGTTAATCTTACTAAGGCTCGAGTAATTGGGACAATTAGCCTATATCCTATCCTCTTCCTATTGTTGCCCTAATGGTTTAGGCTTGCTTGTTTGTTGATTTTCTACTTGCTTATCCCATTAATGCATTCCATATAAGAACTTCCTCTCCTTAATAATAATTTTTGGGGTTCACTTTCTTGATTATTTTCTCACATTTCTCCACTCCATAGTTTTCCAATAGATCACCTACTCAATTGGCCTCTTTGTATACATGTGTCAATGAGAAATCTTCCATATCTTCCAGAAGTTCCCAAATCCTTTGTACCCAACCTTTTATTTTCCATTTTGGTGTGTCCTACTTTCTTATTGCTTGTATGCTTAGTAAGGAGTCCCCTTCCACTTCTATTCTTTTTATCTTCTTTCTTTACACATCCATAATCCCAGGGCTAATGCCTCAAGTTTTGCCTCATTGTTTGTCGCATAGCCCACCTTTTTGGATAGTTCCTAGATGCATTTCCCATTGCAATATTTGATGATACAACCTACCCCTATAGGACCTAGATTTCCCTTTACCGATGGGTGATCCCACAATAGTGTTTACAATTTTTGGCCAAACTAGACATTGAATTGATTTTTTTAACTAAATATTCACTTTCAGGCACCTATAGTGGCTAAATTGTGAGGAATTTGAAGATGATGGAAACTAGTGATTTGTGAAATTTTGTTTGTAGATTCTAAATATATATATTTTTAAAATTTTGGAATCATATTGCACTTCTTTTTCCATCTCCTTCAAAAACTAGTTTTTAACAGTAAACACCATTTTTAAAGAGTGACATTATTGGCTAACACATAACTTTTTTTCTATGAAGGATACAATTTTATTTTTTTTGAATTTATATTTATAACTATGATATCTAGTACATGGAATTGATTTCATATCATTTTATTGAATTATTTTCCATAATTAAGTTTCAAAGTCAAACTAGTTACAATTTAGACATGATTTATTGGCTAAAACATAACTTTTTTTTGTACGTATCAAAATTCTTTTTCTTTTTTGGATTAAGGACATCAATATGTAGTGCACTATATTTTTCAATTTTTTTTGATAATCTTCTATTTTTCCACATGTGTAGAATAAAGAGTTTGATTTTCGGTGAAAAACCTACATTCGCAAGAAATAAAAAATAAATATAATAATAAATTTAAATTTATTTAAAATTATACTTTTTTGGGAAGCTTATAATAAGGACTACATATAAAAAAAATTATTTTAAATGAATTCATTTGATCCCCCAAAAGGTAAATCAAAAGTGGTTTTTTATCAGCATTTTGATAGGTGTAAAGAATACTTCATTATAGGTATGGTTTAAAACTACCGAGCTTCTATCAAAGGGGGTTTGATCTAAGGTGGTTTGATCAAACCCGATTCAATTGGAATCCTTTAAATGGAACTTTTCAAGGATTAAATAATTATATTTTCTAAAAATATTTGATTTCAACAAAAATAAAGATCTCCTAGAAATTGTAAACCAGTATTGTGGGGTCATGTCGATCTGTCAAAATTTAGTTTCAACCTTTCTTGATTTGGGCCTTTCCACGCAATTCCTTTCCCAGCCATTGTGCTATCTAAGAATTATCCTTTAGGTTTTTTCAGACTGTCTAATGCCTTTTGCAATTCCTCATCCCATTTGGTGAACGTTATTTTTGACTTAATTATTGTTCTTGCATTCATTAGTTCATACAATCCTTCTTGTATTTTCCTTATCAATTATTCTACTTTCATCCTTTTTTATTGAAAAATCCTCTTGTTTATTTCTATCCACAGGTGCCAAACTATCATAGAAGGGGTTGAGTTCCATATATTTTCCCAAAGAGTATCCCTCCACCCTTTTGGACAGATTGTCTTTTGATTTATTTCTTGAGTGATTTAAATTTTTTGTGATTTTTAAGCAATTTTGGGTGGGTGCAGAAATATGGGGGGCCAAAAAGTGGCCAATTCACTTTTTCATCCTAAAATAGTGAAAACACGCTCATGTTATGGCTTGGTCATTACTGAACCAAAAATGCAAGTGTGTTATAACACACTCACATTATTGTTTGAATTTCAAAAAGTGCACATTTTTGAATTCAAAAAATACACATTTTTTTAATTCAAAATAGCATCACCATAACGTGAGCGCATTATAACGCACGTGCATTTTGGTGTACATTGAATTTTTTCTTCTCTTTCTTCTTCTTATCCTTCAAGGAAACTATATACATTAAATAAACTAATGCTCAAGTTATTGTTCCAATTTCAAAAAGTGCATGTTTTTGAATTCAAAAAATGCACATTTTTTTAATTCAAAATAGCATCACCATAACGTGAGCATGTTATAACGTGCTCACATTTTGGGGTACATTGAATTTTTTTCTTCTCTTTCTTCTTGTTATCTTTCAAGGAAACTATATACATGAAATAAACATTTAGTATAAGTTGACATTTACATATGGACGTTTACTTATACTTTAAGTTATATTTCATGTAAATAGTCCCAGGATGTTTAAGAGTGGTTTTAGATCCTTGAGAGTTATAATGCAAATTCTAGTTTTTGGAAGATCTCACAAATTTAAGACTTAGTCAAATTTCAGTAATCAACAAGTTGTATCATCTTTCTCTCTATCTCACTCATTTCTTATCCCTTATGCTCTAGACCTCTCTCTCACACTCTCTCCTTCCCTCTATACTTTTATCTATCTAACTTATATCTCTCTCCCTCCAACCCTTCCTCCTTCCCTCCCCTCCTTCCCTCACTAAATTTCTCTCTCCCCCTCTCTCTCTTCCTTCCATCCACCCACCTTCCCTCTCTAGTTCACTCTATCTAAACTATCAATCTCTACCTCTCTCTCTCTCTCCCTCCCTCCTCTCTCAATCTCTCCACCTTCATCCTTTCCTCTCTCCCTCTTCCTTCATCCCAACCACCTTCCCTCTCTACTATCTATCTAACCTATCTCTCTCTTCCTATCTCTCACCCTCCCTCCTCTCTCTCTCAATCTCTCCACCTTCCTCCTTCACCACCTCTCTCTCATTCTCTTTATTGCACTTCTCTCTCCCTCTATCCATCCCTCCTCCCCTCTCTAGTTCTCTCTATCTCTCCCCCTCCTTCCTCTCTCTATATCTCACCTCTCTCTCTTCCCTACCTCTTCCTCTCTCTCTCTCTCTCTACTTCTCCCTCTCTCCTCCCCCTCTCTATCTCTCCTTCCCTATATACTTATATCTACCTCTCCCTCCCTCATCCATCTCTCTCTCATTCCCTCTCTCCCTCTCTCTTAATGTACCAACCTTCCTCCTTCCGTTTGTGTTTCTCTCCCTCTCACACACTCTCTCCCTCCCCCATCTCTCTCTCTACTTCTTCTCTATCTCTCCCTCTCCCTCCCTCCCCTCTCTCTCTCCCCCTCTCTCTCAATCTCCCCACCTTCCTCCTCTCCCTCTCCTTCCCTATATTCTTCTCTCTATCTCAACACTATCTCTCACTCCCTCCCTCCTTCCCTACTCTCTCTCTATATATATATATATCACCTCTCTCTCTGCCCTCTTGATGAGCCTAGTTTTTTATCCAATTTTGGGTAGAATCTATAGTTTATTTGTTGGAATTTTTCATGGAATTTGATGTTAAATATTGGTATTTTCATAATGTTTCCCTTAAACCATATAAATTGGGCTTAAATCCTTTCTCTGCAAGTTTTAATGACATTGGCATATTATGTGGATTATCTGTATTGATTTTGCATGTGGTTAATGAATGTTCCTTAAGGTGGTTATAGATGTGCAGTTATTGTGCATACTGACATTGCCATGTAGATTTATTTTAAAGATGCTAAGTTGAGTAAGGTGCTGCCAGTTGGGCACACACCATAACGTCCAACAAAGGAATTGCTCAAGGTCAAAGGAGGTCAACGTTAGAAGATTCCTCATGCAACTGAATGTAACTGCCTTGTAGTGGAATTTAATGATTGGGCATGCGCATGCCTTACTATTGTGCTAAATCTACCTTTAGACCTAAATTTATGACCAAATTTGATGCATGCGTAACCACATCGCTCCATTTTCTTTGTTTTCCCTAAATGGCATCCTCCTAGCCATGGAGTTGATTGCTTTATTTAGTTGATAGTATAAATAAAGATTTGATGATGCTTCCTCAAGAGGTTGCATGATTTGATATTGTACTTACACTCTCAAGTTTTTAGTAATACAAATACATTACTCTTTTGTACTCATGATTTACAATGAATAAAATAAAGTTCTAAGTTCAAGCATCTGAGTTCTCATTAGTTTTAGAGGATACTTATCCAAGGGGGCCCACTTGGTGAGTAATCTATCTTCTTATTTTAGTATTAGTTTAGTATTACTTGTTGTTTAGTAATTAGTTAGAAATCTAGCATCGACTGTTCCTACAACCACTAGAATTCTATTATGTGACTGTTCCTACAACCAAAGTAGACAGAGTAGTGCCCTATTTTTTGCTTAAATTTTCATTCCTATTATGCATTTTAGTTTGATGTAGTTGTTGATTGATGATTGGTAATTATTGTATTCCATTCTAAGAAATTTACTTTCAGTATTGTGAGTTCCTTAGCTATAGAATGAAATAGCTACTTTGAGTTCCTAGTGCACATATTGTGTTGACCCATTTCAAGTTCACATCCCTGGGTTGACAAGTTAAATGCACCTTCTTGATGATTGAAATAGCTATTCAGGTTAGATGTCCAATCTCTGAATCATGGTTGTAAGGGCTTAGTTATTAAATCATTGTAGGAGGCCAACATTTTTTGTGCCATTGTTGGGGATGGTGTCAAACTAGGGAGTCTTTTGGAGTTATTGGTAGTTTTTCTTGTTGTAATATTTTTGGAAGTTTTTCTTAGTATATCCTCATCTAGGAAGTAATGACCCCCCTTATTCTTTACCAATTCTTTGTGTGAGCTGACTGATAGTGAGTGATATTACATGCATAGAGGAAGGAGAAGGGATGCTTATGGGAGATTCCTTCCGAACAATCCTAATCCATTCCAGCTAGTTGAATATCAAAACCTACCAAGAGAAGAAGAAGAAGAAGATCTACACCCCTTTGCTGATGCATTTCCTAATCTAAATAGATTTGAAGTCTCCTCTAAAGATCAAAATAAGCTTGAGAACCCCTTTGCTTTGGAACTACATCAAGCAGGAATGGGTGATGCAAATAGGAATAGACCTAACCAACCAAATTTTCCTTTCCCTGTTGCCCATCATAATGAAGTTGAAAAAATCAAGAACATTCCTACCTCAACACTCCCCAAGTTTTATGGACTTGTCATAGAAGATCCTGATACCTTTTTATTTGAGTTTGACATACTCTGTAGGAGTTATGATTGTTAGAAACCCATGATCAGATTTGCAAACCAGAATAACCTTCCACAGAAGAGAAAAATCAGAAAAGGCAGAGATATTGCAAAAATATGTGCAACATTATTATTCGAGAATTCAATAATTACATGATAATGATTTTCTTTATAAAAGCAAAGATGCAAACCCTAATCTTATCTTGAGCAACAAGATAGCTCAAAAGATAAAGATAAGAACCTAAAACTTAGGAATTAAATAAAGCCTAAGTAAACTTATGCAAATTGTAATTAAATATTAATTACACCAACACCCCCCATAAGTGCAACTTAGGGAGAAGAAAATTATTATGCAAATATGAGTCCCAACAACAAGGCCTGATCAGGTACTCATGTACAAATGTAAAGAGAGAGAAAACCCAATGGGAAACCCCCCCTTCAGAGAGATGAACTGCTGCGAAGAAGCACTGGAAGAACTCTGATGAAGCAACACTAGAACCCCAAATCTGGCAAGCAAGGAAAGATAGTTTTTTTTGCAAAATACCAATTTGAATCACAAATGCAACAAAAAACCTAATGCCAAGGAACACTGGAAACTCACATAATGGATCAACTCTAGAATCTGTAAGCAACAGTAGATGAAAAGATGAATGGACCCATAATGATGACAAATCTGGAAGTTGTGTCTCATGAAGCCAATGCCAAACTGAAACTAAAACTGCCCATAGGACGAGTACCATCAAGATTCTGGAACATTAACCATAAAACCATGGCCCTCAAACTGAGAAAGATCTGAACCAATGCAGATCAAGAACTGTAAAATCCCAATGTGAAGTGTGAACCGAAGCAAACCAACAATGTGTCTAGTTAAGTAAGAAAGAAGCTAGAAGGAGACAACAGGAAACTAGACAAACTCATGTGAGTTGTCACCAAAATGAAAGATGGACAAAAGAACCCCCTTATTGGAACTTTATATCAGTTCGTTATTACAATACCCAATGATTGCATAAGGAGATAATGCAAAACTATAGAAACATAAGTGAAAATGCAAACCTAGAGCACGAAACAAAAATGAATGCATGAAAAAAATAAGTTACACATTTTTTGGAAATGACCTCAGATCTACATAGAGGCCAAAATCAGCTTTTCGACGCTGTGAAAATCGTGAAAAACGGATAAGCGAGTCAAAAGATATGCGTCCCGGAGTGTAAAAGGAAACATCTGACTTCCCAGGCTGAAAAGAGAATCAAAAATGAAAAACCAAAAAATATCACTAGCACCATTGTGTAGAGTGTCGAAACAGCTTTCTGACGATATCTCGTTTGCAAAAAAATACCTCCATTTGCCCAAGTTATGCCTGTTTCCGTGAAAGTCCTCCAAAAAGGTGCGATTCTGCCCCCAAAAGCCCTCAGGGGCGAAAAAAATAGAGCCCCTGGTCGCCCGGGTGGACTAGGGGCTGAAGGGAAGGAGCCAGCGGCGGAGCCCCTGGTCACCCATGTGACCGGGGCGGGGGCTTAAGGTCCTGGCGGGGGCTGGAGTTGGGTGCTCGGTCGCCTCTAGGACCGGGGGCTTGGAGCTCGGGCCCGCGGGGGCTGAGTGCTCGGCTCTCGGGCGCCAATATGACCAAAGGCTTGGCACATAAAGCCCTCGGGGGCTGGAGAGGAAGCCATAGGTACTGGAGGTAGAGCCGCCAGTGGTGGCGGTGATCCGGTGGTGTAGCGGTGGCCGCTTGGTGGAGAAGCGGTGACGGAGGCCTGATAACTGGCAACGCAAAAAAATTTTGCCATTTTTTATTTTTTTATTATTTTTTTTAATTTTTTCTCAAAATTTGAACCTTGTGAAGTGTGCCTAGGGGTCGTACGACCCTGGGGTAAATTTTTTTTGCCTCTTCGGATGATTTTTCCCAAACTGGACAAATTTTATATGGAAATAGGGATTTTTGGGCGCTGCGAATCCAACGGCGAGGTCCGTTTGGGCCCAAAGTGCTCCGAAAATTAGGCGACCCCCAGATCTATCAAAAAAATCATCGAGCTTGAGACCCTCATAGATCTAGCAAACGGTGACGAAAATGAATAAAAAAAGTCATTTCTGATTTTTTCCAGCGCTCTGAATCTAATGGAAAACCCCGATCTGATCCAAGACGCTGCATAAAGATGCTCAAGGATTGAAACCCTCGAGGGACCTCAAACGAGCTCTGCACTGTGTTCCTCCAACAAAGCTGAGAAGAGGCTACAGATTGAGGCTCTGATACCATGTTAGAAACCCATGATCAGATTTGCAAACCAGAATAACCTTCCACAGAAGAGAAAAATCATAAAAGGCAAAGATATTTAAAAAAGATGTGCAACATTATTATTCGAGAATTAAATAATTACATGATAATTATTTTCTTTATAAAAGCAAAGATGCAAACCCTAATCTTATCTTGAGCAACAAGATAGCTCAAAAGATAAAGATAAGAACCTAAAACTTAGGAATTAAATAAAGCCTAAGTAAACTTATGCAAAGTGTAATTAAATATTAATTACACCAACAATGATTATACTACTGATGCCCATAGGCTTAAGCTATTCCCTACCACTCTGAAAGAGGCTTCATTAAGATGGTTGATGAGCCTATAAAGAGATACTGTGGAAACTTGGGAAGATGTGAAGACAAAATTCATTGAGAAATACAAGGAATATTGTGGGCTAGTGACATGAGAGGAGGTGACATTTTTAAAATACAATAAAAGGGAGATGAGAGCTTAGAAGATTACATTGCAAGGTTTTGTTTTTCCTACAAAAATCTCCACACCATACACTTAATGAAGACTCAAAAAAGTTGCTTTTCTTGAGAGGAATCAATGATATCTACACTGATGCCTTGGACCTCATGGGAGGAGGAGATATCTCCCAAGTTCCTTGGGAAGATATCAAGAAAATATGGTAGAAATACTCTAAGGCAACTTCAAAGAAAGGGCGAGCCTACCAATATTCCATGGGTAAGTCAACTACCGGTGGAGTTTCAAGAATGGAGATTACCCATTTGCTCGCAGAATTCAAGCAAGACATTATAAATGATATAGCTACTCAGCTAGATACACTCCAGGCCAAGAAGAAGCAAGAGGAGGTAGAGGCAATGTTGATAGAGTATTTCCCCCACTATAGACAAAAGAAGAAGTACTACAAATGCAAGATGGTAGCTAACCTTGAAAGCAAGCAGATTCTTCCTGAGTTTAAGCCAATCCAGATTGAGGAAGACCAAGTCTACTATGTTGCACAAAGGAAGCCTTGGGCTCCAAGACAAGGTATGCCACCGGATCCACTATCCTATGTTGGGCCATATTTTAATTCCTATTCATCTGGTAACCAATGACAACCTCCATATCCATCTAGTTATGGAGGATATCCACCACAGCCTTGGAGTAACCCTCCAAATGATTGGACCAATGATCAAAGTTCTCCACCCTGGTGGCAAGAACCTCAGGGGAATTGGCAACAATTTCAAGGGAAGTGGAAGTGGAAGCCAGCTCCAGGAAATTGGCAGCAAACAAATCAATGGAGAGGAGGACAACAATGGCCTACCCAAACAACCAGATACATGCAGCTACCTTCACAGCCCCAACAACCTGCTATAATGCCTCCACCTACTAATTTAAGCTCAAATGCACCTAAACATACTTAGCTACCAACTCAGCCCACACCCAATCCAAATAACAAACCACAACAACAACCTGCATACTCTATTGATTTAAATCAATTCCTTGCATATGCTATGAGTTTAAGTGACATCCACTTGAGTTCAAGAACTAATTTACTAGCCCCTTCCAAGCCCATTATCATTGAGCTTCTAGTGGAAGAGGAAGGGGAACCTCTAAATGATCCCATTCAGCCAAGTGTACCTAAAAATCCTTAACCAGTCCAAGTCAAGCAGACTAAACTAGAACCACCATTTCCTCAGAGATTGGAAGTTGCCAAGAAGAAGGAAGAAAAGGAGGATACAAATTTTGACATCTTTGATCAACTGAAGCATATATGTGTCTAGATACCTCTATTTCAGGCCATAAAGGATGTTCAAATCTACAACAAGGAAATCAAGGAAGCATGCCTCAAGAAGCCAGGTAGGAAAAAGAAGGACCCAACTATAGTTCATGTGGTGGGACAACTAGCTGACATCATGCTGGGAAAAGTGACTATCCCCAAGTATAATGACCTAGGTAGTCCTGTGGTAGCAGTTGTTATAAACAAGGTCTAAGTAAGGAATGCTCTGATTGATTTAGGGGAAACAATAAATGTAATGACCAAAGACATCTTGTAACAACTAAATGTGGCAAGCATGAGATCTACTCCTACTATCCTATAGCTTGTTGATAGCTCTATTGTTAAGCCTGGTGGTGTAGTGGAGGATCTTGTGGTAGTTTTAGAGTCCTGGGAGTACGCAACAGACTTTATGATTCTTTCTCTGAAAGCTACACTAGGTGGATATCCCATTATTCTTGGAAGGCCTTGGTTAGCAACTGTAGATGCATACATTGGATGCCAGCTAGTTGACATGACCATTTCAGATGGGAAGTGCATAAATTTTTTTGTTCTTTATCCTCCTACTCAGCCATCTCATGATGAAGATAATCCCATATGGCCATATGGTGAAGAGGTCGAGGAAGTTGATTCTGTGGCACAACTTATGATGCTAGGAAGAAGCTCTTTCATGCAAATCCAAGATGAGGATGAAGTACTGGATAACATCATTTAGAACCATCATGAAGTGGAGGAAGCATCATTGTCTCATTCTGCTACTCCAGTCAAGATACTTTTGCCTGCTCTTTCTGCAGCCATTGTTCCTGCAAATGTTCTTCCTATAGCCACTCTTCTAGCAGCAATAGGTATGTCCCATACATTGCTTCCATATGAAATAAAGGTATCATGTGTTAATGAAATAACCATGATAGAGTTAACTGCACAAGTCTAGGTGTCTGAAGGAAAATATCTGAATGTTAATAGTAAATTAAGTGAAGAACAACAATTATTATTGGAAAACTTATTACAGACCCATCAACATGCATTTGTGTGGGATTATCATGATATGAAGGGATTGGACCCTAAAATTTGTACATATAGAATTTACATCAGAGATGATTGCACCCCAGTAAGATAACCACAAGGGAGAATTAACCCTACACTAAGAGAAATTGTAAAAGGAGAAGTGCAAAAATTACTAGATGTAGGATTTATCTACCCCATTTCAGATAGTCAGTGGGTATCTCCATTAGTGATTGTGTTGAAGAAAGGAGGGAAATGACAAGTTTGTGTTGATTATAGGGAACTTAATGCTGCCACCAAGAAGTACCACTTTCCCTTACCCTTCATTGATCAAGTTTTGGACACACTTGCAAGAAAGCAATACTTTTCTTTTCTAGATGGATTCAACGGCTACAACCAGATCCAAATTGCACTAGAGGATGAGGAGAATAACATGTTTACCTATCCATGGGGGACCTATGCCTATTCAATACTCCCATTTGGCTTATGCAATACACCTACAACTTTTTAGAGTGTAGTCAATAGCATATTCTCAGACATTTCTCATGATTGCATGGAGATTTACATGGATGATTTTACCACTTATGGTGTTGATTTTAATCAAGCATTGAAAAATCTCAGGAGAGTCCTACAGAGATGTGAAGACCAAAGCTTGTCCTTAAATAGTGAAAAGTTCTTCATGATGGTGTAGGAAGATGTAGTTCTTGGCCACTACATCTCCCACAAGGGAATTCAAGTAGATCATGCAAAGATTGAGGTATTCACAAATCTATGCACACCTGCAAAACAAAATGATGTTAGGAGTTTCTTGGGTCATGCAAGATATTGTAGGCATTTCATCAAGGATTTCAGCAAGGTAGCAACACTATTGTATACTCTTCTCACTAGAGATGCTGAATTTTAGTGGACTGAAGCCTGTGACAAGGCATTTTCTAAGTTGAAGGAAACTTTTACTCATGCTTCTGTACTCAAAGGACCTAATTGGGAAATCCCTTTTCACATCCATACTAATGCATTAGTTTATGCCATAGGAGCAGTCTTAGGACTTAAACAAGGAGCTATTGAAAATGCCATTTACTTTTTCAGTAAAAATTTACAAGGAGATGAATTCAATTATCTAGTGATAGAGAAAGAAATGCTGGCAGTAATCTATGCACTAAACAAATTCAGACATTACATAACATGCTACCAAATTTTTGTGCAAAATGATCATGTAGCCATTAGATATCCCATGAATAAATCTTTGATGATAGGTAGATTTGCAAGATGGTTATTGTTGATGCAAGAGTTTGATATAACCATTGTGGATAAGCCAGGGAAGGCCAATGTTGTTGCATATTTTCTTTCAAGGTTGACTACATCAAAAGACAATCAGGCCATAGATGACTCTTTTCCTGATGAGCATCTATTCTCCCTCATTATACAAACACCCTAGTATGCTGACATAGCCAATTATTTGGTCACGGGTAGAGTTCCTTCTCACTTCTCTCCAAAAGAGAAAAAAAAACTCATTGAAAAATCTTTTCCATTCTCTTGGATTGTTGGATGTTTGTTTTATATTGGACAAGACCATGTCATGAGGAGATGTGTTAGAGAAGATGAGACATATGAAATTTTGCATACATGTCATAACAAACCATGTGGAGGACACTTTGCAGCCAAGAGGACAACATTGAAGATTTTGAACACAAGATATTACTAGCCAACACTCCACAAGGACGCATGAAGGTATACCAGAAAATGTGATAGATGTCAAAGAATGGGAAGAGCAACCAGATCTAATGAGATGCCACTTTTCCCTCAAATAGTAATCACTCCCTTTGACAAGTGGGGATTGGATTTTGTGTGACCCATTGATCCTCCATCAAATGGTAAGTATTATCTATTGGTATGCACTGATTATGTGACAAAGTGTGTCGAAGTCAAGACCATGAAGCATGCAAGAGATAACAAGATTGCATAATTTATTTATGAGGATATTTTCACAAGATATGGAGTCCCAAGAGAAATAGTGACTGATCAAGGGGTTCAGTTCACATCAACCCTTGTTGCAACACTAGTTAATGAGTACAACATAAGGCGCAAGAAGTCTACTCCTTATCACCCCCAGGCTAATGGTCAAGCTGAGGTGACCAACAGAGAGATTGAAGCCATTCTAACCAAAACGGTAGCTATTCATAGAAAGGATTGGGAAAACAGATTATCGGAAGCTATTTGGGCCTATAGGACAACTTGGAAAACAACTACTGGCTTCACTCCATTTGAGTTGTTGTATGGAAAGACAACTATGATGCCCATTGAATTTGAATATAAGACTCTACGGACTACAGTAGATTTGGGGATGGATATTTTTGAGGCACAAAGAGAAAGAATCATGTAGCTAAATGCATTGGATGAGATAAGAAGAGCAGCCCTGCAACATATAGAGGTAGTGCAAAATCAGAGAATCAAGTGGCATGAAAAATTTATCAAAGACAAAAATTTCCAACTAGGAGATTGGGCCCTACTCTATGACTCAAGATACCAAGACAATGTAGGAAAATTGCAGACAAGGTGGCTAGGACCATATGAATTCATTGAGGTCTTTCCTAATGGAGTTGTTCAAATTACTACCATTGACCTTGTTAGGTTCAAATTACTTTTCAATGGTCATCACCTCAGATTGTATCACAAGCGAGATTCCAAACAAGAGTTCCTGCAATAATTCACCCAACATTCAACTCCCAAGCTTCTTGTAGCCGAAGGAAGTGGACCTAATGTCCCTCCTTCTAGCTAATTAAGGTAGATACTTCTCATAATAAAAACTTCCACTTATGTGGAAGTCCATTTCTTCGCCCATCTACCTATTCACCCATCCATCACCACCTTTCTCTCTCTTCCATCACTTCATTCCACCTCACCTCATTCCACTTCATTTTCATTAATTGTTCAATTTATTCCCTAAAAGGTGAGCAATACTTTCTCCACAATCTTTTCAATGAATCCTCCACACATTCAGGTATGTACACATAAATTGCTATCTTTTAATCATCTTTTAAGTGAATTCATTTAATCACTGTATGTTAGTATAGACGTTCACATAACATGTCATTATTCCTTGTCAAATCACCACTCCCATCTCACATGTATGGACACATGTCCAAATTTAGGTTGGGGGGAAGAAAAAGATGTGAATATATCACCCATGTGTCAATTTATGCTAGGCTATGTCATCAAATTTAAAATGAGCTGATTTGAAATCTGAGTGAGAGGATGGCTTGCGTGTGTGAAGTGACATTAACTGCAGCCACCATTTCTTCCCATCATAATTCTCCTTTATCACTTCTTTACTACCATTATTGACTCTGTCGTAATCTTGAGTTGCAAGCATAAAGGTGAAACAAAAGAAATTAAATTCAGTCAATATTGGCACTAGAAATTTAGTAGGTATTGTAGGAAGGTGAACTTGATTTTCAGACGGGAATTGCAAGAAAGGAATTGCGGAGCATTTGTTTGATTGAAAACAATGGGAGGTGGGTTAATTAGAAATGAACCCGCGATGCATGATGTTCTATTGTAGGATGCACAATTCTTGGCCAAATTTAGAAACTATGGATGGTTAGATTACTTCCTGAAGCTGGATGGTTTTGATGAAAGCATTGCCCTTGAATTCGCCCAGACATTTTTTGAAGGAAAATCCACAGTAAAAGGGTTGGAAGTTGTGGCAACTGAGGAAAGAATTGCAGAGATCATAGGGTTACTAGCTGATGGTGAAAATTACCTTTCCTCTAGAGATGCTAGATAAGCTAGGGCCAAATTTACAGAGTCGAAAGACCCCCCATTGAGCATAGATAAACAGGGTGCAAAGAGAATGTCTCTGCCTGAGCCATGGAAGCATATAGCCATTTATGTTATCAAATACATCACCTATGAGGGTCACCAATCAAATTTGCATTCTGTGTACTTCAAGATTTTGAATCATATGAGGCCTGGAAGGAGGATGAATGTGCCTAATGTGCTATACAATCTTCTCTCAATCATGGCGGCCAAGACCCAAAATGGTAGGGATAATTTTGTTTCCCACCATTTTTTGATTAAATTGTTAGTTGAAAATTCTTTGCATGATGTATCTGGAATGACTTGGGAAGAATTTATAAATGTTGAACAAATTAGACCTAAGCAGTTGCATCCTAGCGTTTTACCTCAACCTTGTAGGTCTAGTAGGAGATTGAGCATGAATGAAGCCACTCTTGGTGCTTCAACCTCTAGTGTTGGCTCTAGTGTGAACCCTCATGCAATAGAAGAAACTGTACAAATTAGTTCTTTTGGAATAGAGCACTCAGAAAAAGAAACCTCTTCATTAGATTTTGATGATGACATTCCACTCGAAACCTTGATGAAAACTAGGGAATAGTAGAGAGAGGTAGAAATGAGAAAAGGGAAGCATAAAACACAGCCTATAGAAAGAAAGGTGCCAAGGTCTAAGCAGAGGAAGGCTAACACTGTTCATCTTGCAGCCAAAGAAAAATGTAAGAGACCTCTCAGGAAATCAAGACTAGCTAGGCCAATGATTGGTACACCTCCATAGGAAAGCCCTAAGCCTGGTGAGACATGACATGAGGACCCTAAAGCTCCAATGTGTAGGAGAATGTTGAATAAGAAGACATATTTGAGAGAGCAACAAATATAACACTGGCCGATCTTGCTAACATTGCAGAAGAGTTTGAGGAAAATCATGATTTCCTGCAACATGAGCAGGAAGTCCTACAACAAGAAGTTCTACAGCAAGAAGTCTTGCAACAACAACCAAAACTAGAGCAGGAGTTCCTACATCCACATAAAAAATAAGAATGAGAACCCCTATAGCAAGAGGTGGGAGAAGAAACAATACCCTCATAGCCAGAAGCAACTGGACAACCTGAGTCTATGCAGATAGGGCTATATGAGGAACCACCATCGACAAAAAGACTGGTAGGAATTCATAATCCTCCTGATTTTATAGTACATACAACAATTTTGAATTTATTGAAAGAAATACAGAGGGAGAATGAATGGAAAAAGTAAAAATAGAAATTGAAGAAGGAAATTCAAAAGAAGGATGAGGAAATTGAAGGTAAGGATGCATAAATAATCACCCTAAAGAAGAGGGTAGATGATATGGCAAGCTTGGTACCACAAATTTTGGAATGTAGGACCCCTCCAAGGTTCTATGCTCTGCTCCTAAAAGAGAAATATCTCTCTTTTATGCATTCAAGGATTTCCTCATGTTTGAATCCTTCTATTGACACCCCTGTTAAATTTTTCAATTCTTATAGGATTTCCTCACTTGAAATGAAGAATTTGTTGTGTGAGTTTTATTTGCATAATTATGCTATAACTCAAGACCATGATTGGAATCTATTGTTGTATGTTGGGGATGTCCAATTGAGGGAATTTATGTCTTGGGTACAAAATGAGATTAGTTGGGGACAACAACATGGGGCTTATAAGCAAATGGAGTCTAACATCCCTTTGCCCATTAGGGCTGAATCAAGCAACCCAAGGGATATTTATAGAGAATGGCACATAATTCTTCTTAGACCTAGTTACAACAATAGGATTATGCCTTGGATTGAGGCATTTTACAGTGAGTATGAGGTAAAGACAACAACAAAAGAGGAAACTATGAGAAGATGTCTATCACAAAGATGGAATAGACTAACTGATGAGCTAAAGCAAGTTGAGCCTCATTCCATCCACAATTATGTTGCAACACTAAAAAGGTTTGATAGGTATATTTAGATTGGGAGAATGTAGGGACAATCATGACTTCCCCTGACTTTCCAGCTACCCATTCTCATGTGGCCTATGCCAAACTTTAGATTCTACCAGTATGACATTGCTACAAAAAATAGAGATGGAATAGATTTGACAGATTATGAGGATTCTATTTGGATCCTGATTCACACACAATAACCACTGATGTTGGACAACTATCAGTTGCAAATTTCAAAGCTTTGACCAAGCAGAAGAACAACCCTTCCCCTGCTAGAGGACTAGCAAAATGTTAGGTTGGGGGGAGTGATGAGCCTAGTTTTTGGTCCAATTTTTAGTGGAATCTATAGTTTATTTGCTGGAATTTGTCATGGAATTTGATGTTAAATATTGGTATTTTCATAATGTTTCCCTCAAACCATAAACATTGGGCTTAAATCCTATTTTTGCAAGTTTTAATGACATTGGCATATTATGTGGATTATCTATATTGATTTTGCATGTGGTTAATGAATGTTCCTTAAGGTGGTTATAGATGTTCAGCTATTGTACGTATTGACATTGCCATGTAGATTTAATTTAAAGATGCTAAGTTGAGGAAGGCGCTGCCAGTTGGGAACACACCATAACATCCAGCAAAGGAATCACTCAAGGTCAAATGAGGTCAATGACAAAATATTCCTCATGCAATCGAATGTAACCACCTTGTAGTGGACTTTAATGATTGGGCATGCATGGGTGTTACTGCTCTACTAAATCTACATTTGGATATGCATGTCTGATCAGATTCTATGCACGTGTAACCACCATCACTCCATTTTCTCTATTTTCCCTAAATGGCATCCTCCTTGTTGTGGAGTTGACTGCCTTGTTTAGATGATAGTATAAAAAAATATCTGATGCTCCTTCCTCAAGAGGTTGCACGATTTGATATTGTACTTGCACTCTCAAATTTTTAGTAATACAAATACATTAGTCTTTTGTACTCATGATTTATAGTGAATAAAATAAAGTTCTAAGTTCGAGCATCTGAGTTTTCATTTGTTTTAGAGGATACTTATCCAAGGGGGCCCACTTGGTGAGTAATCCGTCTTCTTAGTTTAGCATTAGTTTTGTATTACTTGTTGTTTAATAATTAGTTAGAAATCCGGCATCGACTGTTCTTGCAGCGACTAGAATTCTATTATGTGACTATTCTTGTAGCTAAAGCAAATAGAGTAGTGCCCTGTTTGTTGCTCAAATTTTCATTCTTGTTATGCATTTTACTTTGATGTATTTGTTGATTGATGATTCGTATTTATGGTATTCCCTTCTAAGCAATTTACTTTCAATATTGTGAGTTCCTTAGCTATAGAATGAAATGGCTACTTTGAGTTCCTAATGCACATACTATGCTGACCCATTTCAAGTTCACGTTGTTGGTTTGACAAGTTAAATAAACCTTCATGATGATTGAAATAGCTATTGAAGTTAGATTTCCAATCTCTGAATCATGGTTGTAAGGGCTTAGTTATTAAATCATTGTAGGAGGCCAATACCTCCCACCCATCTTCCCTCTCTACCTCACTCTATCTCCCTCCCTCATCTCTCTCAATCTCTCCACCTTCCTCCTTCCCCCATCTCTCCCTCTCTCATTATCTCTATCTCACTTCCCTCCCTCCTCTCTCTATATCACCTCTCCCTCCCTCCTTGCCTCTCCCTCTCTCTATATATATCTCTACTTCTCTCTCCCTCCTCCCCATCTATCTCTCCTTTTCTATATATAATTATCTCTATCTCTTTCTCTCAATATCTACATCCCCTTCCATCCTTCTCTGTCTCTCCCTCTCTCTCAATCTCCCGATTTTCCTCCTCTCTCTCTCTCATTTTCTCTCTACTCTCTGTCTCTCCTTCCCTATATACTTATCTCTATCTCCCTCTCTCCATCTCTACCTCTCCCTCCCTCCTTCGCTCTTTCTCCCTCTCTCCCATATTTCTCTCTCTCACTCTCTCCTTCCCTCTTTAATCTCTATCTAGCACAATTCTCTCTCTCTCTCTCTCTCCTTCCCTCTTTAATCTCTATCATGCACAATTCTCTCTCTCTCTCTCCCACCCTCCCTCCTCTTTCTATCTCACCTCTCTCTCTCCCTCCCTCATGTTGGACTTAGGGAACACTAAGAGGGGGGGTGAATCAATGTTCAACAGGATTTAAATTACAATCCAAATCTTAAACCATTTACAACATTAAACAAAATTAAAGATGCAAGAAAATGAAGGAAACAATCAAAACGTCATAACACCAATATTTTTATGTGGAAACCCTGTTAGAGGAAAGACCACGGTGGAGGTTAATCCACAATTTATACTCTATTAAAAGTATGAAGAAAAAGGGGAACGCACATGCATTTAGACACACTGCTTAGAGCTCACTACTCAAAATAAAGAAGGCCCACTACCTTACAATATATTTGGATTACAACAAAAAGTTGAACTAAGAAAGTAGCATCTACAAATGATTGATTATAGTTCTAGTTAGGCTTAGTAGACGTTCTTCTATCATTCTGATTGATTCTACTCTTTTGCCCTATTCTGCTCTAACTCGCATCACAAAATCTTTAATGCACAAGTGAAAGTGTGCATAATCGCTCAATCACCCTTCTGATATTTGCAACACACATCAACATGCCTTATTCACACACCAAAATGATATAATTGATCATTTATATATATTCACTACAAAAGATTTAGTTGCTTCAGCTTTAGCAAAACAAAATATTTTTCCAATAGTCGGCTCAATCCACATTTAATTATTCGATGCATACCCATCAAAGTCAGCTAATGCTATGTTGTGGCCCCAAATCTAAATTCTCAAACACAAAAACATTTAAACAATTATTCCTTATACATACACGACATGCTACATTCACTAAGTCAGCCACTATGAGCTAATCAACAAAAAATTATCCTACCGGATCTCTTAACTTATACAACGATTAATGCGACATCACAAAAATTATAAATAAGATAACATAGATACTTACAAACTTTCCCTAAGATCCATGACTCAAAATGATAATCCAGTGAAGCATACAGATCAACATACTGATCAGATACCCTTTTCTTCATTCTCTCTTCCGGTAATACTTTGTTCTTTACTCTGCCTATTAGTATCAACAAATCCTGATCTGCGGACCAAAATAATGACTTAGGTTGCCATCAATAACAAAACTAGAAGCCATATGCCAAAAATCTCCCCCTTTGGCATTGATGGAAACACTTAGTGAAAAATGACTAAGTGTCAGAACCAATATGATTACGCTGCCAGAGTTTCAAATTTCAAAACACAACTCCCCCTTAGAATGATAAGGCATTTTTCATTGCTTTTTCTCCCACTTTCACATCAATGAAAAACATATTTTGGATCTCCCCCCTTTCTAATTCAAAAATTGGATCAAAATTTGAAGAAATACAACTACTACTTGAGTCAAAAAATTATCTTGAACTTATCTTTCATTTCTAGAAGAAATTTCCTCTAAGCTTCTACTAAAATCCCAATGATTAAGAACAAGTTATTGTTCTCAGATTTCTAGTTGATAATCGAGATGAGAGAATCTATAATTGTGATTGCCTCTTCTAATTTATCTACTTTCCTCATAACCTCAATTAACTACTCCAGTCTGCATTCGGTTAAATCCTTCACTTTCCAAAAGGTGTCCACAAGGTTTTTTATAGTGAAATGAACTTTTGTATGCTCAGACTACAACTCTTGAATCATTTTCTTGAGTCCATCATCCTTATCCTGAAACATGTTATAATCCTAACCAAAATTGTTCAGGTTAGTTTCAATCTGCTCTAGCTTATCTTTGTATCTCCCAACTACATGAGGCCAACAGAGACAATAGTAGATGTTATTTTCTATATTTATGCATTTCCTCAACACATTCATTTTCCTTTTTAGTTTGGTAAGAGATAGCCTGAACTGCTCCTTGAAATGTATAATTATTTCTCCCTCTTCCCTGTCGTGGGACTCAAAGACCATGGATTCCTTATTGTACTCAATCATCTCTTCAGGAAACACATTATGTAAACTCTCCAATCCAATGTTATTGTGCACAAACTAAGTACTTAGTGTACTCTCGATCAGGTCCTACTCATATGAGGGTCTGTTAGACCATATGTCAACAATTTTCTACATCCCATCTTTCTCCTGAACAAGCTGTAGTATCTTTATTTTGGATAAAAGACCTTCTTCACTTCCTTATTCCATTACTACATCTAGTTCAACTGGTTTCGGTTCTTCCCTTGGAGTGTACTCATTAGATTCTTCATCTGGTATGTCCACAATCACTTGTTCTTTACCTTTTCCTTCAATTTTTGGAATCTTGTGTGCCAGAGGAGTGTAATCAACACTCTCTTGTTCTATTTTATTCTTCCTCTCCATCTCACTAGAAGATGACCCAACTTCAAGTGCTCTTACCGGAATGGAAATGCTAATTGCTCCAAAGTTCCCTAACAATTCTTTAAAAGAATTTGCATACTCTTGCTTGCAATTTTCCAAAGTATTAGAATGTTCAAAAATCTGTTTATAAACTGGTTCATTCTCTTTCGATACATTATTGATCTATGGCAAGAAATTTAGAAAGTACATCACAAGACATATCACCAAGGTACCAAACCTGAAGGGGTAATCTACCTCCTTTGTTAGTTGCATATTTTCCATCAATTGATCTTTTAGCAATCTGCACATGTCAAAATCTTGATCCTCCATTATCATTTTATGAGAGATGTAAATTGCACCTACCGAAGTTGCGCCTTCCCTGTTTTTGAAAATGATTTTTTATGAGATTCCATGAACAATGTACCTTGTTATCAGATCTTTGATCATCAAAATTATCAAATCCCTCTAATCTCTAGTTACTCTGATTAGGGTTTTGACTTATTTGTTTTGAATCAACTTCTTTTTCAGTATATCCCCAACATTGCATAATCTAGTTAGATTCCTAATCACCTCTTTCAAAATGTGATAGGGTTTATCCAAAGTTAGAATTTCATCATTCAATCTACTTAGGATAAACCTAACGACTTCTACATTATCAAAATAGGGAAATTCACTCAAAATGTCCAAACATTTGTGTTTCACACCTTCAAGCCATTTCAATTCATCAACCAACAACATATTTCTCACATCCCTAATCTTCTCACTACTATATTAATCTAAATTCACCATTCCTTGGATTTTCTTCATTTTCCTTTTCGTACCGAGCAAGTTTCTACCGAGCACCAAATTAAGTGAGAATTTTACAAGCAACTGAAATACCTGATGAATTCAATGCCAAATTGACTTTACTCCTTCAAAATTCTACTGCAGAGGATCTCCTTCTATTCTTCTTCAATGCAAGGTGACAAATGAGGGTTCCAAATACCCTTTTATAACTCGCATAACTAACCTTTTTACCACATTAAATGTTTTTCCCTAGGCATTTTGGATACTTTGTTTTCTCAGACAACAAAAGAAAGATTCATCTGCAGACCTTCTACTTCTCAAATTTCTTCACAAGTGATCATCGATACATTTGTAAACTATTAGCACAACTACTAACAATTTCTTGCATTACGGTGCCAGCTACCAATAGGGGGACAAAGGATTTTCTTGAAAAATTCCCCCTAGACCAATGGCCTAAGATCAATTTCTGGAGGAATTACCAGAAGCAGATTCTAGTGCAGGCTTATTTCCTTCATCAGACTCACTCTTCCTTACCTATGCTTTCTTCATCTAATCTCTTATTTCTTCCACTGTCACTTTCCCTTTTCGTTTATCATCTTTCTATGAAATTCTTCCTTTGTATTTTAGACCTCTTCTATCCATGTTTCTATTCCTGTAAAATCTTGCAATTTGACCAAATCTGTTGCAATTGTAACACATAGGATTTCGTTTTCTAGCCCATTCATTCCATTGATTTCCTCGTGATCTTCGTTGATTGGAAATATGCCCAAATTTCCCATAGGTGTAGCATTTAACATTCCTTACACTAACATACATTCTTTTGAATTCAATTGACTTATGACCAAACTTACTATAACTAAAACATTGACTAGGAAATGATGAACTATTTGAATTTATTTTACTTCTACAATGAGAAGCCATATGGCCAAATTTATTACAAGCATGGCAGTGACCATTAAACTTTTGAGCATTTGGTTTTCTTACCGGATACCTTCTTCCTTTGTTTATCTGATTTCTTTGTCTAGAATCCATATGTTCAAATCTAGAGCTTTCTCCCTTCTCTCATCCAAGACCTTGATTTTCATTTGCATCCTTCTATCCTTTAGTTAGCTCATCAAGCTTAGAAGAACTGATCCTAAACTTCCCCTTTTATTCATTTGCAGTAGTGAGTTTATCTCTGATAATAACTATCTATCTTTTAAGCTCTTGTTCATTATTTTTGGGTTGTTGCAGTTCAATCTCTAGCTGAATGAATCCACTATTAACTCTGTTGCATTCTTCAGATTTTTCTTTTAAGGATTGGGATAGATTCTCCTCATTCTTCTTCCTTTATTCAATATCCTTAGATAGCTTCATCACCATATATTCCTTCTCAATCTTTAGAGTAGCATTACCTCTAGCAAGCTTTTCACATTCTTCAGTTATTTCTTTTAGGGTCTGATTCAGGTGAACATCTTCCAAGCATTTACTCTCTTTCTACTTCAATTGATCACATAGTTCCTTCCTCTTTTCTCTTAACTCATTGATTTTTTCCTTAAATGATTGAATGATTTTTTCAACATCCTCAAGAATTGCTTTTAATTCTAGGACTTCTACTTTAGACTGATCAAGATCATCAAGTGCGACCAAAAGATGCTATTGAAGACCACTAGATTCCATTGCATTCCAAGATCCACCTCAAGCTATTAAACTTCTACAGAGGAACCTTGCTCTGATACCAATTGTTGGATTCAAGGAACACTTAGAGGGGGGGTGAATCAGTGTTCAACAAGATTTAAATTACAATCCAAATCTTAAACCATTTACAACATTAAACAAAAGTAAAGATGCAAGAACATGAAGGAAACAATCAAAACATCATAACACCAAGATTTTTACGTGGAAACCCTGTTAGGGGAAAAACCACGGTGGAGGTTAATCCACAATTTATACTCTGTTAAAAGTATGAAGAAAAAGGGGAATGCACATGCATTCAGGCACACTGCCTAGAGCTCACTGCTCAAAATCAAGAAGGCTCACTACCTTACAATATATTTGGATTATAAGAAAAAGTTGAACTAAGAAAGTAGCATCTAAAAATTCTTGATTACAGTTTTGGTTAGGCTCAGTAGACAATCTTCTGTCATTCTGACTAATTCTTCTCTTCTGTCCTACACTATTCTAACTCGCATAACAAAATTTTTAATGCACAAGTGAAACTGTGCATAATTGCTCAATCACCCTTCTGATATTCGCAGAACACATCATCACACCCTATTCACACACAAAAATGATATAATTGATCATTTATATATATCCACTACCAAATATTTAGTTGCTTCATGCCAGCTTTAGGAAAACAAAAATATTTTCCAATAGTCGGCTCAATCCACATTTAATTATTCAATGCATACCCATCAAATTTGGCTAATGCTATATTGTGGCCTCAAATCTAAATGCTCAAACACAAAAATAATTAAACAATTACTCCTTATACATCCACGACACACTACATTCACTAAGTCAACCACTGTGAGCTAATAAACAAAAAATTACCTTGTCGGATCTCCTAACTTATACCAATTAAATGTGACATCACAAAACTTAGCAATAAGATAGCATAGATACTTGAAAACTTTCCCCAAGATCCACGACTCAAAATGATAATCTGGTGAAGCATACAGATCGAACAACTGACTGGATACCATGTTCTTCATTCTCTCTTCCGGTAATACTTTGTTCTTTACTTTTCCTGCCGATATGAAAAAATCTTGATATGCGGACTAGAATAATGACTTAGGTTGCCATCAATGACAACAATAGAAGCCATATGCCAACACCTCCCTCCTCTCTCTATCTCACCTCTCTCTCTCCCTCCCTCCCTCTTTCCCTCTCTAATATTCTCTATCTCTCCCTTTCACCCACCCACCTTCCCTCTCTACTTCTCCCTATCTAACCTATCCCTCTCTACCTCTCTCTCCCTCCCTTCTCTCTCTCAATCTCTCCACCTTCATCCTTCACTATAAAATTCTCTCTCTATCACCTCTCTCTCCTTATCTCTCTACTTCTCCCTCTCTCTCCCTCTCTCTCCCTCTCATCCTCTCTCTCAATCTCCCAAATATTATACTGAATATCATAAATCCTAATCCCTATACCCTAAACCCTACACCCTCACCTTATAAACTAAACCTTGAACATTATCCCTCTACCATAAACTTAAACCCTAATCCCTACATTCAATGTTGTACCTTAAACCCTCAATCCTAAACCCAATACCCTCCACCCCAATCATATCTCTCCTTCCTTATATACTTCTCTCTATCTCACCCTCTCTCCATCTCTACCTATCCCTTCCTCCTTCCCTCTCTCTCCCTCTCTCTCAATATCCCAACCTTCCTCATCTCTTTGTTTCTATTTCACTCCTTCCCTCACTCTCTCTCTCTCTCTTTGTCTCTCCCTCTCTCTCCATCTCTCTTGATCTCCCAAACATACTCCTTCCCTCTATATTTCTCTCTCTCCCCCTTCCCTGGATTTCTCTCTCTCTCCCTTACCTATCTTTGTCTCTCACTCCCTCCTTCCTTGTCTACTCTCTACCTCGCCATTATCTCTCCCTCTCTCTATTTAGGATTTAGGCTTTAGGGTTTAGGCTTTAAGCTTTAGGTTTTAGGGTTTAGGGTTTAAGCTTTAGGTTTTAGTCTTTATGGTTTATGCCTTAGGCTTTAGGTCCAACCCCCTCTCGCCCACTCCCTTTTTCTTCCCCTCTCTCTTAGGTCTATCCCTCCTATCCCTCCCACCCCCTCTCTCTCAGATATATCTCTCACTCCCTTTATAACTCCCCCTATATCTCTCTCTCAAGTCTCTCCCTCCCACCTTAACTAGATAACTATCTCAACTCTCTCTATCTCTGTCTCTGTCTCTCTCTCTCTCTCTCTCTCTCTCTCTCCCCTCTATCTCTCCCTCTCTCTCAAGTCTCCCTCTCTTAGTTCTCTCCCTCCCACCCTAACTAGAGAACTCTTAAGTCTCTCCTTCCAAGAGAACTCTCTCTCCCTCTCCCTCCCTCTCTCTCAAGTATCCCTCTCTAATTCTCTCCCTCCAACCCTAACTAGAGAACTCTTAAGTCTCTTGCTCCCACCCTAACTAGAGAACTCTCTCTCTCTCTCTCTCTCTCTCTATCTCTCTAGTTCTATCCATCCCACCCTCCCCCTTTCTCATGTCTCTCCCTCCCACCTCTCCCCCTCTCTCAAGTCTGTCCCTCCAACCCTAATTATAGAACTCTCTCTCTATTTCTCTTAGGTATCTCCCTCCCACCCTAACTAGAGAACTCTCTCTCTCTCTCTCTCCCTCTCTTTCCCTCTCTCTCAAGTCTCTCCCTCACACCCCATCACCTCTCTTAGGTATCTCTCTCTCACTCCCTCTCTCTTCCACTTCCTTTCTCTCCCTCTCACCCTAACTAGATAAGTCTCTCTCTAGCTCTCTCTCTCTCTCTCTCTCTCTCTCCCCTATCTCTTAGGTCTATCTCTCCCACCTCCTCTCCCTCCCTTCGCATCCCCCCTCTCTCTCTCTCTCCACCAATCTGTCTCTCAGGTGTCTCCCTCCCACCCCTCCCCCTCTCTCAAGTTTTTCCCTCCCACCCTAACGAGAGAACTCTTTCTCTCTCTCTCTAGGTCTCTCTCTCTCTCCCTCACACCTCATCACGATCTCTTATTTCTCTCTCTCACTCACTCTATCTCTCTCTTGTTCCCTCTCTCTTTCACTCCCTCTCTCCTTGGTCTCTCCCTTCCACCACCTATCCCTCTCACCATAACCAAAGAACTCTCTCTCTCTCTCTCTCTCTCTCTCTCTCTCCACTATCTCTTAGGTCTCTCTCTCTCCCACACCCTCTCCCTCCCTTCCCCCCTCTCTCTCATAGAGGTCTCTGCCTCCCACCCCTCCCCCTCTCTCAAGTCTCTCCTTCCCACCCTAACTATAGAACTATCTCTCTCTCTAGGCCTCTCCCTCTCTTTCCCTCTCTCTTAGGTCTCTCCCTCATACCCTAAGCCCTAAATGATCTAAAGAATCTCTCTCTCCCTGCCTCTTAGGTCTATCTCTTAGGTCTATGTAAATCACTAGGATGCCCCATTTCTTGGACCCATTTTTAAAAATAGGCTAAGTTAGGTTTCCAATTTCATGAATTAGAAAGCTAGTAGGCCCACTAGCTTGCCAATTCAATGAAATTAGCAATGTAGTGGCCTGTTTGAAAAAATGGGTCGAAGAAATGGGGTGAACCCATTTCTTGGACTTATTTTTCAAACAGTCCAAGTTAGGTTGCAAATTTCACTGAATTGGAAATGTAGTAGCTTGTTTGAAAAAATGGGTGCAAGAAATGGGGTCTCCCAACAATAGATCCCATTTGTTGGACCCATTTTATCAAAAAGGCCAAGTGAAACCCTCAACCCTTAAACCCTAAACCCTCAATCCCTATATCCTCTACCCTATACATTGAACCCTCAACCCTAATCCCTCAACCCTATACCCTTAACCCAATACCCTAAACCATCAACCCTTTAGGTCCTCAACACTCATATATCTTTGTCCCTCCCTTCTCTTCTCTCCTCTCTATCTCACTTCTCCATCGATCTCTCCATCCATCCATCCATCCCTCTCTACCATAATCCCTCAACCCTAAACCCTCAATGCTTAAACCTTTAAACACTCAACCCTAAACCCTAAACTCTCAACCCTCATCCCTTAAACCATAAACCCTTAAACCCTCTACCCTCTACCCTCTACCCAATACCCTCTACCCCCAACCCTAATCCCTCAACCCTTAAAACCAAGAAAAATCTCTACCCTAATCCCTAAACTCTCAAGAGGTCATTATGGAGAGGTAGTGGGAGGGAGAGAGAGAAAGTGGTAGGGATTTATTGAGCAAGAGGTACATAGAAAGAGGGAGAGGGTAGGAGAGAGGGAGGGAGAGAGAGATGAGATGTATATATAGAGAGAAAGGGATAGGGGTTGAGGGATTAGGATGGAGGACCTATAGGGTTGATGATTTAGGGTATTGGGTTGAGGGTATAGGGTTGAGGGATTAGGGTTGAGGGTAGAGGGTATTGGGTTGAGGTTAGAGGGTAGAAGGTTTAAGGGTTTAGGGTTAAAGGGTTTAGGGTTGAGGGTAGAGGGTCCAGGGTATAGGTTTGAGGGTATATGGTTGAAGGATTAGGTTGAGGATCCAATGTATAGGGTAGAGGGTATAGGGGTTAAGGGTTAATGGTTTAAGGGTTAAGGGTTGAGTGATTAAGTGTTGAGGGTTGAGAATTGAGGGTTGAGGGTTTAATGTACAGGGTAAAGGGTTTAAAGGTTTAGGGTTTAATGGTTGAGGGTTTAAGGTTGAGGGTAGAGGATTGATGGTATAGATTTGAGGGATTAGGGTTGAGGGTCCAATGTATAGGGTAGAGGGTGTAGGGTTTGAAGGATTATGGTTTAAGGGTTGAGGGTTGAGGGTTGAGGGTAGAGGGTAGAGGGTTTAAGGGTTGAGGTATTAAGGTTTGAAGGATTAAGGGTGTAGGGTTGAGGGTAGAGGATTTAGGGATTAGGGTATAGGTTTGATGGTATATGGTTAAAGGATTAGGGTTGAGGGTTGAGGGATTAAGGGATGAGGGATTATAATTGAGGGTTGAGGGTTTAATGTATAGGGTAGAGAGTTTTAGGGTTTAGGTTTTAAGGGTTGAGGATTAAGGGTTTAAGGTTGAGGGTATAGGGTTGAGGGATTAGGGTCCATTGTATATGGTTGAGGGTTGAGGGTTTAATGTATAGGGTAGAGTGTAGAGGGTTTAAGGGTTGAGGGTTGAGGGTTTAAGGTTTAGGGTAGAGGATTGAGGGTATAGGGTTGAGGAATTAGGGTTGAGGGTCCAATGTATAGGGTAGAGGGTATAGGAGTTGAGGGATTAGGGTTTAAGGGTTGAGGGTAGAGGGTTGAGGGTTTAAGGGATGAGGCATTAAGGGTTGAGGGTTGAGGGATTAGGGTAGAGAGTTTACTTTAGTAGAGGGTTTATATCACTGGGAGACCCCATTTCTTGGACCCATATTTTCAAACAAGCCAATACATTGCCAATTTCACCAAATTAGCAAGCCAGTGCACCCACTAGCTTGCCAATTTGGTGAAATTAGCAACCTAACTTGGCCTATTTGAAAAAAAAAAGGTCCAAGAAATGGGGCCTCCCAATGATTTACATCACCGAGAGACCCCAATTCTTGGAACCATTTTTTCAAATAAGCCACTACATTTCCAATTTCACCGAATTAGCAAGCTATTGGGCCCACTAGCTTTCCAATTTCACCAAATTGGCAAGCTAGTGGGCCCACTAGCTTGCCAATTCAGTGAAATTGGAAATGTAGTGGACTGTTTGAAAAAATGGGTCCAAAAAATGTGGTATGTCTTTACATCACTAGGAGACCACATTTTTTCAAACAAGCCAAGTTAGGTTGTCAATTTCACTGAATTGGTAAGCTAGTGGGCCCACTAGCTTGCCAATTCAGTGAAATTGGAAATGTAGTGCCTGTTTGAAAAAGTGGGTCCAAGAAATGGGGTCTCATGGTGATGTAAATCACTAGGAGACAACATTTCTTGGACCCATTTTTTCAAACATGCCAAGTTAGGTTGCCAATTTCACTAAATTGGCAAGCTAGTGGGTGCACTAGTTTACCAATTTGGTGAAATTGGCAATGTGGTGTCTTGTTTAAAAACTGGGTCCAAGAAATGGGGTCTCCTAGTGATGTAAATCATCGAGAAACCCCACTTATTGGACCCATTTTTTAAAATAATCCAAGTAAGTTTGCCAATTTCACCGAATTTGCAAGCTAGTGGGCGCACTAGGTTGCCAATCTGGTGAAGTTGGCAATGTAGTAGCCTGTTTGAAAAATGGGTCCAAGAAGTGGGCTCTCCTGGTGATGTAAATCACTGGGAGATCCCATTTCTTCAACCCATTTTTTCAAACATGCCAAGTTAGGTTGCCAATTTCACCAAGCTGGAAAGCTAGTGGGCGCACTAGCTTGCCAATTTGGTGAAATTGGCAATGTAGTGGCCTATTTGAAAATGTGGGTCCAAGAAATGGAGTCTCTTGGTGACATCACCAAGAAACCCCATTTATTGGAACACATTTTTCAAATAGGCCACTACATTGACAATTATACCGAATTGGCAAGCCAATGCTCCCACTAGTTTGCCAATTTCACCGAATCGACAAGCTAGTGGGTGCACTAGCTTGCCAATTCAATGAAATTGGAAATACAGTGGCCTTTTTGAAAAAATGGGTCCAAGAAATGGGGTCTCCTGGTAATGTAAATCATCAAGAGACCTCATTTCTCAAACCCATTCTTTCAAATAGGCCAAGTTAGGTTGCCAATTTCATCGAATTTGCAAGCTAGTGGACACACTGACTTGCCAATTCAGTGAAATTGGCAATGTAGTGTCCTATTTGAAAAAATGACTCTAAGAAATGGGGTCTCCCAATGATTTACATCACCTGGAGACCCCATTTTTTGGACCCATTTTTTCAAACAGACCAAGTTAGGTTGCCAATTTCACCTAATTGGCAAGCTAGTGGGCACACTGACTTGCCAATTCGGTGAAATTGGCAATGTAGTGGTTTGTTTGAAAAAGTGGATCCAAGAAATGGGGTCTCTCAGTTGTTTACATCACTGGGAGACCCCATTTTTTAGAAAAATCCAAGTTATGTTTCCAATTTCACCGAATTGGCAAGCTAGTGGGCACACTGGCTTGCCAATTCAGTGAAATTGTAAATGTAGTGGCTACCAATTTCATCGAATTGGCAAGCCAGTGCACACACTAGCTTGCCAATTTGGTGAAATTGGAAAAATAACCTGGCCCATTTAAAAAAGTGGGTCCAAGAAATGGGGTCTCTCGGTAATTTACATGATCGAGAGATCCCATTTCTTAGACCCACTTTTTCATACAAGCTACTACATTGATAATTTCACTGAATTGGCAAGCTAGTGGGTGCACTGACTTACCAATTTAGTGAAATTGGCAATGTAATGGATTATTTGAAAAATGGGTCCAAGAAATGGGGTCTCCTGGTAATGTAAATCACTCGGAGACCCCATTTTTTCAAATAGGCCAAGTTATGTTGCCAATTCACCGAATTGGAAAGCTAGTGGAATTTCACTGAATTGGCAAGCTAGTGGGCCCAATAGCTTGCCAATTTGGTGAAATTGGTAATGTAGTGGTTTGTTTGAAAAAGAGGTTCCAAGAAATGGGGTCTCCCAATGATGTAAATCACTAGGAGACCCCATTTCTTGGACCTACTTTTTCAAACAGGCCAAGTTAGCTTGTCAATTTCACTGAATTGGCAAGCTAGTGGGAACACTGACTTGTCAATTCGGTTAAATTAGCAATGAAGTGGCCTGTTTGAAAAAATGGTTCAAAGAAATGGGTTCTCTTGGTGATGTAAACCACCTAGAGACCCCATTTCTTTGAACCACATTTTCAAATAGGCCAAGTTAGGTTGCCAATTTCAATGAATTGGAAAGCTAGTGGGTGCACTGGCTTTCGAATTTGGTGAAATTGGCAGTGAAGTAGCATGTTTGAAAAAATGGGTCCTACAAATGGGGTCTCCTAGTGATGTAAATCACTAGGAGACCCCATTTCTTGGACCCACATTTTCAAATAGGCCAAGTTAGATTTCCAATTTCACCGAATTGGCAAGTTAGTGGGCATGCTACCTTGCCATTTCGGTTAAATTGGCAATGTAGTGGCTTGTTTGAAAAAATGGGTCCATGAAATGGGGTGCCCACTAGCTTGCCAATTTGGTGAAATTGACAATCTAACTTGCCTTATTTAAAAAAATGGGTCCAAGAAATGGGGTCTCCTAATGATTTACATTACTAGGAGACCCCATTTCTTGGACCTATTTTCTCAAATAGGCCACTACATTTCTATTTTCACCAAATTTTCAAGCCAGTGCTCCCACAATCTTGCCAATTCGGTGAAATTGACAAGCTAGTGGGTGCACTGGCTTGCAAATTCGGTGAAATTGGAAATGTAGTGGCCTATCTGAAAAAATGTGTCCAAAAAATGGGGTCTCTCGGTGATGTAAATAACTGGGGGACCTCATTTCTTGGCCCATTTTATCAAACATGCCAAGTTAGGTTGCCAATTTCACTGAATTTGCAAGCTAGTGGGCACATTGGATTGCCAATTCAGTGAAATTGAAAATGTAATGACCTGCTTGAAAAATGGGGTCTCTCAGTGATTTAAATCATTACGAGACCCCATTTCTTGAACACATTTTTTCAAACAAGCCAAGTTAGGTTGCCAATTTCACTGAATTGGCCATCCAATGGGCGCATTGACTTGCCAATTCAGTGAAATTAACAATGTGGTAGCTTGTTTGAAAAAATGGGTCCAAGAAATGGGGTCTACCAGTGATGTAAATCATTAGGAGACCCCGTTTCTTGGTCACATTTTTTCAAACAAACCAATTTAGGTTGTCAGTTTCACCGAATTCGCAAGCTAGTGGGCACACTGGCTTGCCAATTTAGTGAAATTGGCAATGTAGTAGCCTATTTGAAAAATTGTCCAAGAAATGGGGTCTCCTGGTGATGTAAATCACTAGAAGACCCCATTTCTTTAACCCATTTTTTCAAATAGGTTAAGTTAGGTTGTCAATTTCATCGAACTAGCAAGGTTGTGGGTGCATTGACTTTCCAATTCGGTGAAACTAGCAATGTAGTGGCCTGTTTGAATATGTGGGTCCAAGAAATGGAGTTTCCCAATGACATCACTAGGAAACCCCATTTCTTGGACCCAATTTTTCAAACAGGCCAGTACATTGCCGATTTCACCAAATTGGCATGCCAATGGGCCCACTAGTTTGTCAATTTCACCAAATCACAAGCTAGTGGGTGCACTGGCTTGCCAATTCGGTGAAATTGGAAATGTAGTGTCCTATTTGAAAAAATGGGGTCTCCCAGTAATGTAAATCACTAGGAGACCCCATTTTTTCAAATAGACCAAGTTAGGTTGCCAATTTCAACGAATTGGCAAGCCAGTGGGTGCAATGGCTTGACAATTTAGTGAAATTGACAATGTAATGGCCTGTTTGAAAAAAAAAGTCCAAGAAATGGGGTCTCCCAATGATTTACATCACTTGAAGATCTCATTTTTTCTAACAGGCCATGTTAGGTTGCCAATTTCACCAAATTAGCAAGCTAGTGGGTGCACTAGCTTTCCAATTCAATGAAATTGGAAATGTAGTGGCCTATTTGAAAAAATGGGTCTAAGAAATAGGGTCTCCTGGCTATTTACATCCAAAAGACCACATCAACGGGAGATCCCATTTCTTAGACCCATTTTTTCAAACATGCTAAGTTAGGTTGCCAATTTCATTGAATTGGCAAGCTAGTGGGCACACTGACTTGCCAATTCGGTGAAATGGGCAATGTAGTGGTTGTCAATTTCATTGAATTTGCAAGTTAGTGCACCCACTAGCTTTCCAATTCAATGACATTGGCAACATAACTTGGCCTATTTGAAAAAGTGTTTCCAAGAAATGGGGTCTCTTGGTGATTTACATCACCAAGAGACCCCATTTCTTGGACCCACTTTTTCATACAGACCACTACATTGCCAATTTCACTAAATTGGCTAGCCAGTGCACCCACTAGCTTGCCAATTCGGTGAAATTGACAGTGTAGTGGCTTGTTTTAAAAAATGGGTCTAAGAAATGGGGTCTCCCTATAATGTAAATCACTAGGAGACCCCATTTCTTGGACCCATTTTTTCAAATAGGCTAAGTTATGTTGCCAATTTCATCAAATTAGCAAGCTAGTGGGCCTAGTAGCTTGCCAATTCGGTGAAATTGACAATGTAGTGGCTTGTTTGAAAACACGGCTCCAAGAAATGGGGTCTACTATTGATATAAATCACTAGGAGACACCATTTACTGGACCCACTTTTTCAAATAGGCCAAGTTAGTTTGCCAATTTCACTGAATTGACAAGCTAGTGGGTGCACTAGCTTGTTAATTCAGTGAAATTGGCAATGAAGTTGTCTATTTGAAAAAAATGGTTCAAGAAATGGGGTCTCTCGGTGGTGTAAATCACTAGGAGAGCCCATTTATTGGACCCACATTTTCAAATAGGTAAAGTTAGGTTTCCAATTTCACTGAATTGGCAAGCTAGTGGGCGCACTAGCTTGCCAATTTAGTGAAATTGGCAATGAAGTGGCTTGTTTCAAAAAATGTGTCCTAAAAATGGTGTCTCCCGGTGATGTAAATCACAAGAGAATCGATTTCTTGGACCCACATTTTCAAACAAGCCAAGTTAGGTTGCCAATTTCACCAAATTGGCAAGCTAGTGGGAGCACTGACTTGCCAATTCAGTGAAATTGGCAATGTAGTGGCTTGTTTGAAAAAATGGGTCCATGAAATGGGGCACCCACTAGCTTGCCAATTTGGTAAAATTAACAACCTAACTTGGCCTGTTTGAAAAATGGGTCCAAGAAATTGGGTCTCCTGGTAATTTACATTACCAGGAGACCCCATTTCTTGGACGCATTTTTTCAAACAAGACACTACATTGCCAATTTCACTGAATTGGCAAGCCAGTGTACCCACAATCTTGCTAATTTGATGAAATTGGCAAGCTAGTGGGTGCACTGGCTTGCCAATTTGGTGAAATGTGCAATGTACTGTCCTATTTGAAAAAATGGGTCAAAGAAATGGGATTTCTTGGTAATGTAAATCACCAGGAGACCCCATTTCTTGGACCCATTTTTTTAAATAGACTAAGTTATTTTGCTAATTTCACCGAATTGGCAAGCTAGTGGGCCCAGTAGTTTGTCAATTCAGTGAAATTTGTAATGTAGTGGCTTGTTTGAAAAAGTGGGTCTGAGAAATAGGGTCTTCTAGTGATGTAAATCACTAGGAGACCCCATTTCTTGCACCCATTTTTTCAAACAGGCCACGTTAGGTTGCCAATTTCATTTAATTGGCAAGCTAGTGGGCACACTGGCTTGCCAATTCAGTGATATTGACAATGAAGTGGCCTTTTTGAAAAAATAGGTAAAAAAAAAAGGTCTCTTAGTGATGTAAATCACCCGGAGACCCCATTTCTTGTACCCACATTTTCAAACAAGCCAAGTTAGGTTGCCAATTTCACTAAATTGGCAAGCTAGTGGGTGCACTAGCTTGCCAATTCGGTGAAATTGGCAATGTAATGGCCTGTTTGAAAAAGTGGGTCCAAGTTACATCACTAGGGGACCCCATTTCTTGGTCGAATTTTTTCAAACATGCCAAGTTAGGTTACCAATTTCATCGAATTGGAAAGCTAGTGGTTGCACTGATTTGCCAATTTGATGAAATTGGCAATGTAGTGGCCTATTTGAAAAAATGGGTCCAAGAAATGGGGTCTCCTGGTAATGTAAATCACTAGGAGACCCCATTTCTTGCACCCATTTTTTCAAATAGGCCAAGTTAGGTTTCCAATTTCATTGAATTGGCAAGCTAGTGGGTACACTGGCTTGCCAATTTGGTGAAATTGGAAATGTAGTAGCTTGTTTAAAAAAATGGGTCCAAGAAATGGGGTCTCTTGGTGGCCTGTTTAAAAAAATGGGTCCAAGAAATAGGGTCTCGAGAGACCCCATTTCTTGGACCCATTTTTTTAAACATGCTAAATTAGGTTGCCAATTTCACCAAATTGGCAAGCTAGTGGGCCCACTGACTTGCTAATTCGATGAAATTGGCAATGTAGTGGCCTGTTTGAAAAAAGGTTCCAAGAAATGGGAGCCATCTCTCCCTCTCTCTCTCTCTCTCCCTCTCTCTTAGGTCTCTCCTTCCCACCCCCTTCCCCTGTCATGTCTTTCCCTCCCACTCTAACTAGAGAATATTCTCTCTCATGTCTCTCCCTCACACCCCCTCACCCTCTCTTAGGTCTCTCTCTGTCTCTTTGTCTCTCTGTCTCTGTCTCTCTCTCCTAAACCCTAATCCCTATACCCAATAAGCTTAACCTTAAACCTTCAACTCAATACCCTCAACCCTATACCTAGTATCCTAAACCCTAATCCCTATACCTTATAAACTTAACCTTATACCTTCAACCCTATACCTTAAACCATAAACCCTACACCCTCAACCCTCATCCCTATACCCTATACCCTCAACCTTATACTCTAAACTCTAAACATTATCCCTTAACCCTATACTTAAATGGAAAACCCTACACTTTCAAGCCTTAACCCTATACCTTATACCCTTAAGCCTACACCCTAAACCCTAATCCCTATAACCTATATACTTGACCTCATACCCTCAATCCTGAACATTATACCTCAACCCTCAACCCTCAAACTTATACATAAATCCTAAACCCTAAACCCTAAACCCTAAACCTAATATCCTCAACCCAATACCCTTAGGCATATACCCAATATCCTAAACCATAATCCATATTTGCTATACACTTAACCTTATACCCTCAATCCTAAACACTATCCCTCAACCCTATACCTTAAACCCAAAAACCTAAACCCTCATCCCTCATCCCTATACCCTATACCCTCAAATTTATACCTAATATCCTAAACCCTAATCCCTATAGCCTATACACTTAACCCTATAACCTCAACCATATATCTTAAACACTAAACCTTACACCCTCAACCATCATAGGGGGAGAGAGAAAGGAGGGGAGGGAGGGATTGGGGAGAGAGAGAGAGGTTGGGAGGGAAAGGGGAGATAAAGATAAGTAGAGAGGGAAGGAGAGGTAGAGAGACATGAGAGATAAAGAGTAGATAAGGAAGGACAGATGGAGGGAGAGAGAGGGAGGTGAGAGAGAGGTGATATAGAGAGCAATAAAGAGATTTTGGTAGGGAGTAATAGAGGGATATGTAGGTAGAGAGGGATAGGTGAGATAGAGATACAAGGAAGGAAGGAGGGTGGGTCAGTAAGAGAGGGGAGGAAGGGAGAGGTAAAGAGGGATAGGTGACATAAAGATAAGTAGAGAGAGAATTGTGACATATAGAGGAGAGAGTTACATAGAGGGAAAGAGATAATGGTGAGATAGAGATGAGAGAGTGAGAGAGAAAGAGGGTGAGGGAGGAGTGAGAGAGAGTGAGAGAGAGAGGTAGAGGGAGGGAGAGGAGAGATAGAGAGTAGATAGGGGAAAAGGTAGGGAGGGAGACAACTAGTGTGTGTGAGAGAGAGGGAAGGAGAGGTAGAGAGAGAATGAGGGAGGGAGGGAGAGAAGTGATATAGAGAGGTATAGAGAGAGTGGTAGGGAGTGATGGATGGAGAGGTAGGTAGAGAGGGATTAGCGAGATAGAGTATATAGGGAAGGGGAGGGAGAGAGAGGGAGGTGAGAGAGAGGTAAGATTGAGAGCAATAGAGAGAGTGCGGTAGGGAGTGGTGGAGGGATATGCAGGTAGAGAGGGATAGGTAAGATAGAGAGAAGTAGAGAGAGATAGAGATAGAGGGAAGGAGGGAGGTGGGCAAGAGAGGGGAGGAAGGGAGATTTAAAGAGGGATAGGTGAGATAAAGATAAGTAGAGAGAGATTGGTGAAATATAGAGAAGGAGAGAGTTACATTGAGGGAAAGAGAGAATGGTGAGATAGAGAGGAGAGAGTGAGGGAGAAAGAGGGTGAGGTAGGAGTGAGATAGATCAAGAGAGAGGTAGAGGGAGGGAGAGGAGAGGTAGAGAGTAGATAGGGGAAAAGGTAAGGAGGGAGACATCTAGTGATAGAGAGAGAGAGGGCTAGGGGAGATAAAGATAATTAGAGAGGGAAGGAGAGGTAGAGAGAGATAAGTAGAGAGGGAATGAGGGAGGGAGGGAGGGAGAGAAGCAAGATGGAGAGATGTAGAGAGAGTGTTAGGGAGTGATGGATGGAGAGGTAGGTAGAGAGGGATTAGGGAGATAGAGAGTAGAGAGGGAAGGAGAGGGAGAGGTATGAATGGAGAGAGTGGGAGGTGAGATAGAGAGTAATAGAGAGAGAGTGGTAGGTTGTGATGGATGGAGAGCTAGGTAGAGAGGGAGAGGGGAGATATAGATAAGTAGAGGGGGAGGGAGATGTAGTGAGGGAGAGATAGGTTAGATAGAGAGAAATAGAGAGTGGTGGAAGCAGAGGTAGGTAGAGAGAGGGAGAGAGGATATAAAGATAAGTAGAGAGGGAAGGAGAGATAGAGAGAAGTAGAGAGGGGGTGGGGGAGGGAGGGAGAGGTAGGGAGGGAGAGAAAGGTGAGATAAAGAGATGTAGAGAGAGAGTGGTAAGGTGTGATGGATGCAGAGGGATTGGAAGATAGAGAGTAGATAAGGAAGAAGAGAGGGAGAGATAAGTGTGGAGGGAGAGAGAGGGAGGTGAGAGATGTGAGGTAGAGAGAAATAGAGAGAGTGGTAGGGAGTGATGGAGGGGGAGAGGTAGGTAGAGAGAGAGAGACAGAGAGAGAGAGGGAAGGAGGGAGGGAGGGAGGGAAAGGAGAGGGAGAGAGAGAGAGAGAGTTCTTGAGATCAAGGGAGAGAGAGTCAAATAAAGGGATGGAGATAGTGAGAGAGGTCTAGAGTGTAAGGGATAAAAAATGAGTGAGATAGGCAGAGAAATAATACAACTTGCTGATTACTAAAATTTGACCTCCTAATTACTAAAATTTGACCATCTAAAATTTGTGAGATCTTCCAAAAACTAGAATTTGCATTATAACTCCAAGAGATCCAAAACCACTCTCAAACATCTTGAAACTATTTACATGAAATATAACTTAAAGTATAAGAAAGAAAATGTCCATATGTAAATTTCAACTTATACTTATTTCATGTATATAGTTTCCCTCAAAGATAACGAGAATAAAGAAAAAAAAGAGAAGAAAAATAAATTCAATGTAGATCAAAATGCGAGTGTGTTATAACGATTAACTATATACATTTGTTTCATGTATATATTTTCCCTCAAAGATAACGAGAAGAAAGAAAAAAAAAAGGAGAAGAAAAATAAATTCAATGTAGATCAAAACGCGAGTGTGTTATAACACGCTTGCATTTTGTCAATGCATTCACAAAATGCAAAAGCCATGTCAAAACTAAGATATAATGCAAGCGCGTTATAACATGCATGTGTTATATCTTTCTTTGGGAATCCCCAAGCCTTAGGCTTGGTAGTTTCCTTGGAATACCAACCCAAAGGCTTGGAGGGCCTTTCCAATGTCCAAAGACGTGTTTTTGGAAATTCTACAATATTTCACATAATCGGGTTGGTTCTCATCATCATGATTGCACATGTTTCAATGTCAAACAAATCAAACACCTGGGTAATATTAGGTTCTCTCTTAGCTATCCAACAATGTAGTTTTTTTCACTTTTTGACAATGTTAAGCCTTTCATCTATAATTTCTTTTGTTTGTGTGTCTCTTTTTTGGAAAAAAATAATGTTTGGTGTTTTTTTCATTATAAATTAACCGTTCATTGAAATTTCAAATAAATTACATTTTTAGAAACTAGACTCTATTCTACAAATTTTTTTTTTTTAAATCAATTAGTTTCCAAAATTTGTAGGGGTAGCACAACCAAAATTTTGTTTTTCAAGAAGTGTCCAATTAAAAAATTAGTAAAAAATCAAATATTCATTAAAAAATTATTAGAAAAATTGTGCATCAACTACATACTATTAGCTAATTTCTCACTGGAGCGAGTTTAAAATTACTAAAAAAAAGTTCACTGTGCTAGTGATGTAGAAAAGTTGCTATGTTATGTTTTTTTAACAAAAAAAATCAATTTTTGTATGTCCCTCTTTTGAACCCCTTAACCTCAACCATTTTCAAAATAAATTAGTAGTTTAGAAAGTAGAATTGGAGCACTTTGATCCTTTTTTTGTTGCATCTCAAAATTTTGAGTGTAACTATCCTCAATTTCATGTCCAAGATCAATATTTCTTGATTTCAGAAAAAAAGTGGCCACTTAAGCCCCCTTTTTGGCCCTCCATCTTTTTGCACTTACCCTTTTAAGAGGTTTAAGTTTTATTTTAAGGTTTTGAAAGTTGCTTAGGTATGGGATATATAGGTTAGGAATGTGTTTTTATCATTTAATCCTTTAAAAGGGGTTTTATGGCCCTCCTTTATGTCCCACTTTCAAAAGTGGTGAAAATTGGGAAGTAGTTGTTTAGTTGAGTTAGTTTTGGGAAGGAAGTTACCTCTTCCTTTTCTTTATAATTCTTCTTCCATATGTTGAACACACTAGAATACTAAGAGCGATGGTGAACCAATATGCTTTAAAATTCAATCCCAATTAACTACTATTGAAGTTAAGTTATACCAATTATGAATTCATCCAATTAATGATAAAAAAAAGAGAAGAAAAGAAACCACATAAGAACATAGATAACACCAAATTTACATGGAAAACCCCATAGTGAAAAACCACAATGATAAATGCTACTAGGACCTACTGTCCTAATCCAACATCACAAGTAAATAACAACGTAAAACTTTGATTTTGGTCAGCAACCCAAGAAAGTAACTACTCCCTAACTTTAGTTTAGGGGCTAGAACCCAAGGAAGGTACTGTTGAATAGTTTGGATAACTAAGAGGGGGGTTGAATCAGTTATCATAAAATAATTTTCTTAGCTTTAATTAGTTTGAAGAAAACTTAAATCAATAAGATAATCATCTAACAAAAATGAACATGAAAGCACATAACAACACCATGCACAATGAACACCAAAATTTATGTGGAAACCCAAGAAGGGAAAAAACATAGAGAATGCTAATTCTTAATTATAAAACACCTATTAAGGTGACACCGGTTAAGGTGATTTTTATAGAAGGCTCACTACCAAAATGCTCACTTCAGGTAAGGCTCACTGTCGGTGGGCTCACTACCTGATTAATACAACTGATTACAAAATAGTCTCACTGAAAAAAGTGAACTAATGAAATTGCATCTATATATGCATGAATTCAGTTCTGGTTAAGAGCACAATATCTTTCTGTAGCAGATTTGATCAAGAAATTTCTACACAACTTCTTCACACAAACTCTGCAAAATAGATTACCTCTTCCTTGACACCCTCTTATCTATTTGCACACATCATACTCCACTCTTCTCATTTCAATGAACAAAAACAACCTTTACTTATACCATTCCATGTCTTCATAATCTCCTAGGTTGGCCAGGCAAGTTCTTCAGTCTTACAAGTTGGCCAAATACAATTTGAATTAGATCACCACAAAACATTTCAGCATGAAGAAAAACCTTGAGATATTCAATAACTCCTTACACGCTAGCACCAAACCCAAAAGATAGGTTGCAAAAAGGGATCTTCTTATCAGGTTACCAAAGGGACCCATAAATAGGTCATACATAAGATAGGTTCATTACATAGCATAGTTATCAAAAGATATCAAACTTTGAATTACATGAAATATATTTTAGAGCCAATAGGAATGCCACAACCAAGACCAAATCTTGATTATCATCAAATTCAGTATCAACTGAAGAGACATACCAAAACTTGTAACATGCTACATGAATGTGTGGATAGAAAGGTTACTTGGAGTAAGCTTTGAGCACAACATACAACATCAAAAGAGTAGTCTTCATTATTCTACATTGATTGACTTCCAGGAATGTCCCAAAAGAAGTATTGCCATATCTGGATCAAATATAACATCCATAATACGTAACATAATAGTACAAGATAGGATAGATCATTTCTATATATCATCTGGAGCACAACCTTCTAGATCCAATTTTTGACATTAATGACAACAATTCTAAATCATCTCAACAACTTCTCAACAAGTATTGCTCCCTAATTGAAAAAGGAACACCTGAAATATGAATGATTTATGGCTTGAATCACTAATCATCATAAATTTTGTACATTAGGTTTGTAGAAAATCTTGTCATGCTTTACTCATACACTCATACATCTTTGCATGCTTCATATATCTCTTCACATGTTTGATCTTATATATATATATATCATCAACACACTTGCAAAATAAAAATCTAGTAATCCATAAACAAGAAACTATGAAAATTATAGCATGTTGACATCTATCTTTATTGGTGGTATATAAATTTGATAAAACATAATTTATATTTAACTCAGATAAGTCAAAATGACTCATAGAACATCTACACACATTTGTTTAACTCTGCTCAATCTCAAATTAGTGGTACACATCACCAACATACCCTAGTTAGCCTCAACAACAACATAACTTCACAAATGACATGAAACAATAGTGTGGTATTGGAAAAAAGATAAATCTTCATTTACTTCAAACTTGAGATACTATGAGATATGTGGTGTGTCCACACAAATCATACAACCAAACTTTACATTATTTTTCTAGCACAAGTAACCAAATTTATGTTTTTTTGAAGACTAGGCATCCAAAATGAACTATAACACTCTGTCACTTGAGAACTAAACTTGCAGATCACTAAAATACTTGAGTTTTCAATATAAAAAGCATAATATATTATTAAGAATTTCCCCAACTCTAATTGGTAAAATATTTACAACTAGAGGAACGTAGAGCATTCCAACAAACCTTCATAACCACTTTTCTCTGACATCACACAAACTAGAACTCTATCACTTATAAGTTTCACTACATAAGGTATAATTAAGTGAAACCTTGAATATAACACCTTCACATATCTATGAACTTATGTTTTGAACTACAATACTAAATATTTCTCTAGGGAAAGGTGCAGACCAAAACATTGTGACTTTGTTTGAGAATATATACTATGAATTCCTTGGACATAACTTTTGTAAATTTCAACTAAGTGTGGTACACCCAATTGGAAAGATATTATTATAGGAATACTAAAATCACATTAGGACATGTGTACCAACCTCTACATCATTAGGTAGATTACTAATCTTCCATATCACTATAATGTTGACTTGCAGTATTAGATATCTCTGCACATCAACTATCTAGATAGAGCATATACAATCTTTAGCACACTTTTGACATCAATGACAATCAATATTATCAAGCTACAAGAATTCTCCCTTTTTCATTATTAGAAAATCTAGAAAATATGTGCACAAACACTCCCCCTTAGGTGCACATTTTCCTCTCCCCCTTTGTCATCAATGGAAAAGGGAAAAGCTTTCTTTGTACAAGAAAAAATTACAAGCTCCCCCTTAATATATGCAACTTTTACTCCCTCTAGGATTTCATAAAAAATATCTTTGCATCTACTATTTTTCTACTCTACATATATATACAAAAAAATAGATAGAAATATATCTTACATTAAAAAATAGACAGAATTCACTTGGAAGGTAGGATGCCTTTATAGATGGACTTGACTTAAATCAAGTTGGTATCCCAATGTTTCTTAGTTGTAGTCAGGGTTTGGGCTTGACAGGTCAACTACACAAATGTATCTTTTGCATCTTCCAAAGAATATGGTTCCTTGTATTTTTGGACTACACAATTAGTTTCTATCAAGAGTTCAGTGAGTGAGGAAAACCTTAGACTCACTACTCTCAATTGTCCCACCTAACCTTTGAACTACTCCCTTTGATCTTGTAGTTGTTGTATCTAGGAGTGTAATATTTCTACTTGTGCCTTGATGGAACCATCACTGTCTTGTACTAGATCATATGTTACAACGACATTAGTGATCTACAAATCAATGGTATTAATTAGATCCTTAATAAATTCTTTGTTATTGGCCATTTGAAACAAAAAACATATAAACCTTTGGATTCCTACAACTATTTCTAAATATCTTTGATACACATTTGTAGCTTGGCTAAAGTGCTGTCACATTTCCTAGCAGCATCATTCAATCTCTTTTCATTCAAATTTTGTTCTACCTTCTTCTTTATATGAGATGAATAAGTGAAAAGACTCCATTTATTGCTTCATCTATTGTGTAGGGGAAAGAGATGTATCCCTTTTTGCTTCCAAAAGTTTCTCTTCTAACACTTTCATTACCTATTCCAACACTCTAGTACTCTCCACCTATTGCTATAATAGTTCTTCTCTTGTTGTGGAGTAAAGTACATAACCAAGTTTAAACATATGTAAGAGAAACATACTAGACAAATTTACTTGTCCATAAAAAGTGGGAACATGCAACAATTAAAGAGACACCACTAGTTGTATCTACATTTCCTGAGCCAATTTTTATTTGATAGAGTTCACTAGAGAGGAACATGTTTTCACCAAAATTCCTTCTTCAACATCTTTCTTCTCCTTCTCCTTCTGTTTTTATTCTTCTTTCTCCTTCTCCTTTTCTTCTTCTCAGTGGAAACATCTTGTTCTTCTTTTTGATCAGACACATCTTGCTAATTTTTATTCTCTAGAGGGGGCTCATTAATAATATTACATTCTTCTAGAGGATCCCTGTATCCATATCAACTCCAATTGTCATTTATTCAATGATTTTCTTTGTAACTTTATTTATTTTTGATTGAATATTCCTTCTAATATCACCATCCATACTCATCAGAAGATCTATTCTTCACTTAGTGTGGAGCTCTTTTTCTTTCTTTTGAAAAATATTTTCTTTTTCTAACTCTGAGAAAGAGGACCCAACCTTATTAATTATCTATTGTATCAGTTCTTCATCTACCTTGATTTCATTTTCTCTTCTCTATCTCAAAGCCTACTATAGGCTTTCTAGATCCTTATGAACAATTTTACTTAAAGATATGTTTTTCTTGAGCATATACTCAATGATAGCATTTTCAATTGTCTTATGATCTTTCGAAGGGAATTCAAAATGGAGCTCCATTATATCATTCAACAAACCAAAGATAACAATTTCAATCAAGATGAATCCAAAATTAAGAAGCTTATGTTGAATAGGAGGAGACCGTTTTGTTCCCTCCTTTTCTATCTTCTCCCCTTTCTTTTTCTATTTTGATGTATCTTTACCACAAACTCCTTCCTCCTCTTCATATACCTCATCATCTCTATCTTATTCCTCTTTTCCTTTTTATTAGGCTTGGTATTCACACCTTTTGTGGCCTCTTTTTTGGAGGAGTATCTGATGTATTTATTCTCTTTACACAACTATTTTGTGTAGATCCAAAGGGCTATCGAGAAGATGCAGTAGCAAAAGTGAATCTACCAGACCTCCTTGGAAACTTCTTCATAGAATTTTCTTCAAAAATTTGAGGGGATATTTATCAGAGTTTTACTAGAGGATGGTGGCATCTTATTTTAGTTCCATGGAATTCCCTACTTCTTGAACAATGTATCCAGTCTCTTTTCACTACTTTCTTCTATCTACTTCTAGATCATCTTATCCATAATTTCTTTGTGTGTACCTAATCTTTCTACTTTAGGATTTTTTCACTTTGACATCAAAAAATCCTTATAACCTTGTACATATTTAGGATAAATTTCATAAGGTAATGCAAGAATCCATGAGGTTTTTGGCTCTACAACTTCTATGTAGCAATTATCCTTATCAACCATGAATGTTACATCTTTCTCATACTTTCAAACCAAATCTAAGGGTATCCTCTCTCTACTTTGCATCTCTATTTGCAAGTTTTTAATAAATCCCTAGTAGAAAGTATTTTATTCTTTCTTGTTCTAAAAATATCTTATGTGATTTCTAATTTGAGTAGCATTCAAAAATAATTTATCCCATATTTTGCCTCTAAAACCAGACAATTCATTCAAGAAATAGAATGTAAGGAAAATGATTAAAGATCCAAACTTGAAATTGTATCCATTTTCGTTTTTTCTCTTTAGATTATACATCATCTAATCTCTCAACAACTCACATAGGTCAACATTAGCACTATCCTTCACCATTTGATAAGTAGTGTGAATTGTGGTGGCATTGGCAGACCCTTCTCTATTTGTGAAGTAAATCTTATTTGCAATTCCAATAGAGGCAGAGTGGACTTTGAGATCATGGATATCGTTCACTATTAGGGTTCTCTTATCAAAATTTTCTCTAGTAAGATCCTTAACCCTTTCATTCTTTATATATTTCAACACCGGGACTAGTCTAGAGACACAAAGACTAGTGGCTACCTTAATTACTTCTTTTGTAATCATGTAGGGCTATTCTAAAAAAATGCATTCTTCATGAATGTGTCTCAAGATGATTCTTACCCATTCTTTGCACTTATAGAAGTCTAGAAAATATTTTAAGATGTCTAACCCTTTCATAGCTACATTTATATATTTTGACTTGTACGCAACATTCTCATTCAGGAGCTCATGTCAGACCATTTAAAAATATGAAGTATTATCAGTTTCACTCAGTGGTGCATGGATATAAATTATTACATATTTGGAGTATACCACATTTGTAGGGACCTTTAAAAAATTTCCATCTTCGTCAACCTCCACCACCTTGAATGTGATTTTTTTAAATTTTGGCCTAGGTTTCTCCACAACATCAATCACTTGTGGTGTCTCCATTGATTTTCCCTTTGAATTCTTCAAACATAGTTGGTAGGGTTTGACACAAACTTGTAAAGGTAGATAAAAACCATTTCTCTCTTCCCCACCTCCAAAAAAAACAACTTTTATTGCAAATAAGACTAAAATGTTTAAATCAAACATATATTTTTCCATTTTCCCTAACTTTTTTCTATTAATGTATTCATACTTGCTAGGTAAACCTTTTTCCAAAATTCTCTATGTCATCATAGGGATATGAGGATTCTGAATACAAATCTACAAATCATTCCCTTACATTGAAACCTTGATCAAAAGTTTCAACATTGTTGAGTAGATCTGCATACCAAAGGGATTGGTCAAATTTATCTTCTATGCTAAAATATTTAGCACTTTATCCTTTTAAGGGGGCTAAAGTATTTGCAAATGATAGATCCTCCTAAGATAATTTTGTATCTCAATTTTGCATATGATCTTGTGTGGAATGCACAAGCATAGTTTCATCCTTCTCATTTTTATAACCTTGCTTCTCTTTTTGAACTTTTGTAACTCCCTTCTTTCACTAACTTAGGGTTTCTTCCTTCTTCTAGTTCTAAACAAGTGGATTCAGAAAACCACTCCTACGAAATTTTTCTTTATGACCAACCTTATTGCAATTGTAGCATGCAATGTTGTGTTCTGAAACAAAGTTATTACTCCTAACTTTAGTTTTGCACTCTACAACCTTATGACCAAAGTCATTGCAAGAATAATAATATCCATGAAATGAACTAACATCATATTTTTGAGGTACAAATGGTTTTCTAACCATGTAATCATTTCTTCTTTGCCTAAATCTACAATCAACAACCTTATACCCAAATTTATTGAAAGAAAAATAGCAACCTTGAATAGATTGAGTGAACCTAGTAGGGGCATGTTGTCTTACAGGTAGAGGATCTCTAAATATTATTTTTCTATGAACTAGAATGAATCCACCTTCTTTATTTCTATCTTGATTTGGATTTTCATCTCTGGAGGTTTTCTTCTTAGGTTCTTCAGTGCAATATTTCTCCTCCTTTATTTCATACTTTCCTTCTGCTTTGAAATTCTCATATAGGTTTGCAGATGCACTTATAGTAGGAATTTTTCCTTTTTCAATACCAAGACCAGATTTTTCTTTTGATGGATTTTGAGAATTGATAAAACAATCAAGAATTTCACAACATAATTTTAGCTTTATACCTTTATCAAAATTTTCTTTTTATTTTTCCAATTCTTTCCTTAGGGAGACAATCTCCTCTTCAAGCTTTGAAAATTCAGTAGTTTTATCAATGAGCATGATATTTGGGAATTCTTTAATTCGTTTACCTTCTTCAACTTGAACTGTCAACTTGCAAATTTTCCTCTTTGATTTTTCAAGTTGGAACTAGAGCTCTTCATTCTTTTCTCTTTCTTCATCTTTAAAATTTAGAGCATAAATGAGTTATTCATAGTCCACTAGACAATATTCTTTATTGAATTCAAATTCAAATTCATCCTCCTCCTTTTAGAGTATGAACTATTTCTCTTGAGGGCACTTCTTGTACACTACTTTATTCTCCATGTGCTCCAAATACAAGATCTACCTTAGTTTTTAGGCTTGTATCAAGGAACCTTGTTTTGATACCAATTGTGAAACATACTAGAATACTGAGAGGGGGGTGAATCAATATTCTTTAAAATTCAATCAAAATTAACTACTATTGAAGTTAAGTTATACCAATTAAGTATTCATCTACATAATCAAAAATAAGAGAGAAGACAACCAATCACAAAAGGACATAGATAACACCAAATTTATGTGGAAAACCCCATAAGGGAAAAACCATAGTGAGAAAGATTGCTAGGAGCTACTATCCTAATATAGCCTCACAAGTAAATAACACTTTAAAACTTTGATTTTGGGCTAAACCCCAAGAAGCAACTACTCTATGAATTTATTTTAGGTGTTAGAACCCAAGGAAACTACTACTCCCTAATTGAAAAAGGAACATCTAAAATATGGCCGATTTATAGCTTCAACCACTAATAGTCATCATTTTTGCACATTAGGTCTATAGTGAATATTGTCACACTCTCCTCATGCACACATATTTCTTTGCACACTTCATACAAATCTTCACATTTTCTATATTCTATATATATCATCCACATGCTTGCAAAATACAAATTCAATCATCCATAAACAGGAAATTATGAAACTTGTAGCATGTCGGCCTACATCTTTATTGGAGGTATACAAAAATGATAAAAAAATCATTTATATTTCACTCAGATGAGTCAACATGACTCATAGAACATCTACAAACATTTCTTGAACTCTGATTGATATTAAATTATTGTTGCACATCACCAACATACCCTAGTCAACCTTATCAACAACATAACTTCAAAAACTAACTTGAAATAATTGTGGTAATGGAAACAAGATAGATCATCATGTTCTTAAAGCTTGAGATACTATGAGAGATGTAGCATGTCCACACAAACTCACACAACCAAAAATTACATTCTTTTACTGGCACAAGTAAACATACATTTTGATGAAGACTGGGCATCCGTAACCAATTGTAACACTTTTTCACTTGAGAATTAAAATTGTGGACATAAAAACACTTGAGTTTTCAATATAGCATGCATAAGACATTACTGAGAATTCCCCCATATATTATTTCCCAAATCTTGACAATCAAAGGAATGCAAATCATTCCAACAAACCTTCACAACCACTTTTCTCTGCCATAGAAAAGACAAAAACTTTGTCACTTGTAACTTTCACTACAAAAGGTATAATGAAATGAAACATTAAATATAATACCTTCACATCTCTGTCAACTTATCTTCTAGACAACAAGACTAAATATTTCTCTGCAAAAATATGCAGACCAATACATTGTGACTCTGTCTAAGAATATACAATGTGAATGCCTTGAACATAAGTTCTACAATTTTCAATTGAGTGCAATAGACCAAACTAACAATATATTATTATAGGTATAACAAAAACACATTAGGACATGTGTACTCACATCTACATCATCAAACAAATTATTAATCTTCAATATCACTACAATTTTGACTTGCACTATTAGATATCTCTGTACTTCAACTATATTTGAGCATATACAACCTTCAACACAGTTTTGACATCAATGACAACTAATATTATCAAGCTATAACACCATAGTGTGGAAGGAGGGATTCATTTTGTCTTTTCAAATCTTACTACTTTTCATGAGTTCTTTTGGGAAGAGAGAGGAGTGTGAAGAAGGAAGGTTGAAGGAGGGAAAATGATTGAGGGGAGGAAACCTTCAAACAAAGTTCAACCATTAGTGGGATTGTGCTATTTCAAGGTAGGAACATTTCCTTTCGTTTTTAATAAATGTGAGTTCTTGTGATGTGTTTTTTCTTTCATATTTTGGGATTTTAGTTTGGAAAAAATATGCTTTAATGTTTCATGTGTTATTTTTCTTTGTGGTTTAGTAGGGGATTTGACCCCCTCTTGAGAGAGGTTGTCTTGGTCCTCCATTTGCAAGGGGTTGAGTGGGTGTGGCTCCCTTTAAGGGATATTTCTTCAATGTATGAGTATCCCATATTTGATTTTGTGTTGAAGGGAAAAATGGTGGATGTGGTTGTTTTTGAGATGAATTATGATATGTGGAGACATGATATGGAGATTTACATTTGGATATTGTGATACATTTTTTTTTCCTTATTAGGTAGAGACCCCACTCCCTCTAAATGGATTCCATATATTATATACAATGTGTTATCAAGTGTTAAAAGGGGTTTTTGAAAATGTTTACTATGTGAGACCATGCATATAAATGTGTGTAATATGTATGTAAAATGTTTGTTCAAATATTTTTTCAGTTTTGAAAGTGTCTACCCAAGTTGCTATATAAACCCAAGCTCAGGGGTGGGTTGTTTGACAACCCTATGGTTGGGTGGAGAGCCCATTGGTCTTAGAATTTTTATCTCCTATTCCTTTTTTGGTTTCCTTTTAGGTCTTATGAAGTGTGATGAACGATTAAGGATGATTATATATTTCTCTTATAAATATTTAAGAACATTTATAAATGTGCAAGTAAATTGTATGCAAAATACTTTTGTTTATAAGTGTAATTTTTAATTTTTTTTTAGAGAAAAGAAATAAATGCACATTTTTTTTTGTGAATTCATTTTTTTAAAAGTTAAAATATGTTAGACTACAATTATGCATATGTGTCTTGTAAATTCATTGAAAACTTGAAAAAGGAAAAATTTCTTGTGAATGCGTATATGGAATTAGAAGTAGTTAAAAAATTTCTTGTTAAATTAGTGCTCACCTTTAATCCAATATGATTTGAAATGAAATTACATTTCTTTTAAAAAAATGTGAAGGTTTTGTAATTAATCATAAGAAGAAAATAAAAAAAAGAAGAGTTAAAATTAAAATAAAATATATATGTTCATTCCAAAATAATGTATTCATTTTGTGTGCTAATGAAATATTTTGTAAATGTTTAATACATACATTTTCGATAATGTTTAATTTGAGTAAAATATTTTTTCTAATGTTTATTCTAGGGTATTTCTGATATAGAAATAATAAGTTTATAAAAATAATATCAAATAACCAACTTAACGTACTATAATGGTGTGAATTTCTACCCCTTGCAAATTCCTCATTTTCATGCCCTTCACCTTAGAAAATGCAATTTCTATGATGCAATCCCGACATCCGCCACCTTTCCCCATCCACCCGATAGCCTATTTTTGTGTCGATGGAGGAAGTTTGTCTAGGACGCAGGCATGCCATGAGGATGTCCACATGTTGTGCTACCATCCTTATAGGATTCCTACCTATAGAATATGTAGAAGTGTTACATTTCTCCATTGGGTGCGAAAAATAATGCCTCTTACTCCCTTGACCAACACAAAATGGTTCGCTTGCCTCCCTTTCTCCATCCAAATTGCTTAATGATTCATTTTATCCATCTTCTTAGAAATTCTTCACCACTCTTACACACTTGACTGAATTCTTGATGATTTCTTGATCAACTCTTAGACTTTCAAGCTTCACCATCACCTCTAATGTAGCTACAAGCTACTAGTTTCTCTACTCCTCCACTTCATTCATTGCGACAATGTTGGTGTTGGAGAACTTGCAAGCTCACTTCTTCCCCTACTTTCCTTGAGAGCACGTACTCGTGAAGGTGATATCCTCCTTTGTCACTTAATTTTACATCATTGAGTTCATAAAGTAGCATATTGTTGTTTATGTTATTTCTTGTCATCTCTATTTCCATACACTTTCTTTATCATTTTTCTACATTGTTGATACCTTGCTATCTATGGAGGTGGAAACACCAAAGCAAGGGGCTGACTAAGGTAGTCCTCTAAAAATAGCCCCAACATTTTTCTTGATCTTGTGTCTGTAGGTACTTCTCAGTTGGAGTTGTTTCAAGAATGGAGTTGCAAAGAGTTTGGTACCATTTTCTCACTTCCTTTGTCAATTCAAGCATAGTTATCTAAAGTATTCTTCTTGTTATACTTCATTTTTTTACTTTCTTTACATTCTATCATAGCATAAAACTTTATCAATCAAGCTATTATTTTGGTTTCTTATGTTTTTGTCTATCTTAGAAGACCTCTTTCTATATGAACACTAGCACACCACTAAGATACTTGTATATTGTGTTGGAGTTCATGTCCTATGTTGTCATCCTTAGATAGTGAGCTATCTAGGCTACAAATTGAACTCAAGAAATCAACTTGTTTGGCCTCTTGAAACATTCAATTTAGTAGAAGGACAATAGCAACTAGATTACTCTTCCTTTTGACGTTTACCACTTAACCTTTTCAAATCACTTGACACAACTTGAGGTAGATCAAGAAAGCTTGTTGCTTACGACTCTTTCATGACCTAGAGTCTCGAAGTGACCGGTCCACCTCCTCTACATTTCGGCAAACCTGACATGAACTATTTTAGTTCTATTTCATGGTGTTGTAGGAACCTTCTCTCATATTCTAGGTGTGTTGTAGGTTTGTGTGTTATAGGGTGCATAGCCTTGCAACCCAATCGACGATCCCTAGTAGCATAGTTATAAGGATCCCTATGAATTGGGAAACAAAATCTAGATAGGTCATTGTCTAATTCCTAAACCTTTGGGGTATCCTAAGGAATTCCTCTTGAAGTATGTAATTATGGCCTATTTTATGCATCTCCCTATTCCTCCTACTAATGTAGAAGCATCCTTGGTTCTTTGCAATCCTGCATCAACTAAAAATATTTTCATTCCAGTTTTGTTCTTGTTCAGTTTAAGTTGGCAGATTCAACATATTTGCTCACTGGACCCTGTCGATCTATATTTTGATTGTGGACATGTTCATTTTTGCTTATTCCAAGATTTTAGAATGATTGGATCTTTTTCTGGCAAGTTATCGCTTCCAGATTAAGTGGCAGTTTCTAGAATAGATAACTAAAATAGTTTCGAGCCTAATGGCTAGTTTTGTCTCTTGTGGATCCTTCTCGTAACTTGTGAATCCTTACGGTGTGTTTCAAATTGTTCCATGGAGTGTCCCTGACCTTAATTTAGGTCCAAACTTCATCCTATGCACCTGGCGGGGAGAAATTCAAATTTAAGGCTGACCCATTCCATGCACATATTACGTTTCCTTCATTGGAGATTGTAATGATCTTTGGCCAATGTAGAGGATTTCAGATCTCAAGATGTGATATAAATCATTGTAATAGATCAATAGGATAGTAAGTAGAGAAGTAGATTAAGATATTAATTGGTATGTAAGATTTTAGATCCAATTAAGGAGCATATAGGAATATTGTATTTCGAGCATGTTGTATTAGGCCTGTGAACCCAGTCTATTAACCCAGATGTTGCCAAATGATTGTAATTGAATTTTCTGGTAATAAGAATGTTCGAATCTACATTTGGGGCGGGTGCATGGAGATGGGTAGCCAATTTGTGGACACTTTCAAAAAAAGTTTTGAAATGTCATAACACGACCGTGTTATAATGCACTCATGTTATGGCTTGGTGTGTCGAGCCTGAGGCTTAGCCACAATGAGCCCATAATGCGAGAGCGTTATAACACACTCATGTTATGACATGTTAAAAGCAAAAAAAAAAAGTGAAATGCATTCATTCTTGCATTTTGACTATGTTTTTTGTTGTGCCCATAGCCAAAACCCCCATTTTTTGTGCTCACATTCTAGGAGGAGGTATTTAGCAAAAATCTTCATCAACAGTTGCTATTTCATCACAAGGATGGTGCCATGATGAGGAGGAGGTGTGAGAGGTAAGGATAATTTTCTTTTTGTTTTGAATTTGTTAGTTTTAGGTTGTATTTGATATTTATTTTTTTGAATTTGTAGGAGATGCAAATCAACCTGCAAACCCTCAAAATCCTCGACAAGAAGAGCAACCAAATCCTCAAGAAATAAATCCTCAACAACAAAATCAGCCACAACAACAACCTCCACCAATCACTCAACACCCTCCTGACACCAGACAAAATTTAATGAGTGAAATTGAGAACAACAAAAAAAAATTGAGGATTTAATTAGTAGGTTGAGTGATCCAAATAGTTCAACCATAGAAATAATGACCCTAGCAAGTTCATTGAAAGATATGTTAAAAAATTTAGAGTCAATTAGAAAACAATTAACTAGATGGAAAGATAGGAGGTAGGTAGCTAAGGCTTATTACAGAGATAAACTGTTATATATAGATGTAAAGGATTTAAAAATTACAAAAGGTGATTTTTTCTCATTATTCACTGACCCACACACAAATCAAAATCTTACCCTCAATGCGAAGAGGTTTCCTATTCATTGGTGCCACCACCAACAGATTAGGAACTATTTTTATGATAGGTGGTACATGGTTTTTGATTACCCACCATGCAACAATTGTGAAGCTGCTCATTATTTCCTTAGGAAACTATACAGTGAGTTCATATTAAACAAAATCCCAAATTATTTTGATATGAGGGACTTTTAGGGGAGAGGTGGGGGGTCGGATTAGGATAGACCCGGTGCCCAGCCGGATCCTATGCGGCAAGGGAGAGGAGCTCTCACTAGGCCGCCTCATGAGCACATTATTATGCCTTCCATTACGAAGGAGAGTATTGACGTATAGACATTGCAGGCGATCAACACTTTGACCCAAAGTGTCATCCACCATAGTAGCCCTATTCTATAGCACCATCCAAGGGATTCTTCGAGTGGTGGCCTTCTAACCCATGTGTGTCAATATTGCAGGGTGACTTGTTCATATGACCCCATCAACACTCATGAGGCTGCTACGTAGGATTCATCTGCAGCTATTGAGATGGAGACGGTAGATGACATTGTACATGAGGCATATTGCATTGATACTCAGGTAAAAGTTAGCATGTTCATTGAATTTAATTTATTAAATTTCAATTTTGAAATGCAAGATTAACTAATTTAGTTTTATGATTTTAATAAAATTGTAGGGCCACAATGTTGAGATTGGATACATCAGTCCTACACCTACTTATTTCTGCAGTATACCTATCAGTGGGGTATGTAACTAGTAAAAAATTATAAATTTATTACATGTTAGTAGCATTTTTTTACGAATGGTATTTCAATATGTGATTTTGGATGTTGAATAGGCTAATATTAGAGGTTTTGAGGGAACACCTCCTAGTGCTAGTGGATTTACTCAAACCTACACATAGGTAATAGAATAAAGAGTTTAAGTAATGAATTGTATTTAATATATTTTTGTAGTTTATATTCATATCGTTGATTATGTTGCATTGCACATCATTCAAACTCAAAGCATTACTTTTCCATAACTAATAACTAGATGTTCATAGATGACAAAATTTCAACTACAATATAGTTGTTTAGAAAGTCAACATAAGCAGTGATGAGATTACTTCACATAGCATAAGTAATAAGTCTAGGAGGAACTTCCAATTGCATTTTCTTGTAATGGAATTCCATGAGACCACTTTTTACTGCTCGACATCCTTTCAAACAGTTCACTGCCTTGTCTATGCTATGGATGCTTGGAAGGAATATATGAAAGAATAATAGTAAGCAAAAGCATAGACAAGGCAACTAGTTTTTTTTGAAAAAATTCCTCAAAGAAATGCAGTCTCATGGTGATGTCCATCACCATGAGACCCAATTTCTTTAAGGAACTTTTTCAAACAACTCACTACGTTTTCCATTCTACCACATTTTCTATACATGTCTACCAAAGCATTTTATCAAATAGTTCCTCACTGCTATGGCTAAAAGCTTAAAAAAGGTGCTTTCCAACAAACTGATGCAATGCAAGGCAGTGAAATAACCTAACTTCATCATTCAAAAGGATTCAATCCACTTTGCAACTCAAAAAAATAATTCTTCCTTTGTTTTCAAACTTCTACCTAGTCTTCCTACTAGGTCAGCCAACCCATTTTTCCTATCAAAACTTTCAATTTTCTCAAACAACCTTGTCAACAAATCCCCAAATCAGGCACCCATCATGGCCTACTTTCACATATCAAAAACTCAATACCAACTCCTTTGGATTAGTGATATTTTATTAGTTTTCTCCTTCAATCTCTCCAAAAACAACTTACATCAATGGATTAAATCATTTTTAAACATTTCCCAACCTTTCCAACTTCCTAAAATGACTCAATAACCTCTACAACTACTTTGACCCTTGGCATTCCTTTACACCTTTTTTGCATTTTTACAACATTTGAAATTGATAACTTTGTCAATATTTTGCAGTTTTGCACTTTATGCCTAAATTAACTAAATAAGACTATTACAACCTCCAAAATGGCTATTTAAGCCTTATTACATTATCAAAACACCTTAACCAATTCAAACTCCTAAATTCTCCTCATGGAGGCATGTGCTTGCAAAGGTGCACCTACACGAAAAACTATGGATGCTTGGAAAAAATCTATCAAAGCATAATAGTAAGCAATAGCATAGACAAGGTAGTTAGTAGTTTGAAAAAATGCCTCAAAGAAATGCACTTTCATGGTGAGGGAATGCCATTCCATCACCATGATACTACATTTCTTCTAGGAATTTATTCAAATAGCTTACCACCTTTTCTATGATACCACATTTTCCATACATGTGTACCAAAGCATTTTATCAAAGTACTCACTTCCTTGCTGCTATGGCTAAAAGCCTAAAATAGGTGCTCTCCAAAAAACTATGGATGCTTGGAAAAATATCTATCAAAGCATAAAATTAAGCAATAATACCATAGAGAAGGCAATGAACTATCTGAAAAAATTCCTAAAAGAAATGTGGTCTTATGGTGATGGAATGCCATGATGTGCATTTGTTTGTAATGGCATTCCATCACCATGAGACCCCATTTCTTTGAGACATTTTTTCAAAAATTTCACCTCCTTCTTTATTCCACCACAATTATCATACATGTCTATGAAAGAATTTGATCAAAAGGTTCACCGACTTGCTGCTATGGGTAAAATCCTAAAAACACATCCTTTTGAACAAGATATAGATAAGGAAAATAGTAAGCATGATAATCAGAAATATATAGTTTAATAAGTACTCAAAATTTTGTTCATTATCTCATACATTATAAGTCATGATGTGGATCGCTATTGTAGTTTTTGTGATTGACTAATTTGCTGTTTAATTTTGAGATGTTGCAAGAAGAAACACCTCTAAATGTGACGAGGGAAATGGAGATCGGTGTTTCATCTGCTATAGAATCCTTGATGGCTCTGATAGGGGAGGTATGAGGAAAATTTCTAATTTTCAATTTACATTAATTGTTATAGATGTTAGTTAGTGAAAAAGCAAACCATTACTGATTCTTAGTTTAATTTCTATTTTGATGGATTATACAGGGCTTTAGCATGCCTCAGCTTGGGTGTGCAAATATTTCCCTCATGGAGAGTGATCATCAGATGGCGGTAAGTGACTATTTTGTTAAATATATCATTTTTTTAATGTAATTTCTATATATTAATGTCTTTACATCTTATTGTAATAGATAAAACTTCACCAAGAACTAAACACTAGGAGGAGTAGCAGGAGCACTCCTCGAGTGCAGCAAAAATGAGTGACAGATGTGTCACCATCTGATTGACAAGCAAAGGGAAAGAGTTTATTTTGTGAGCATGGAGAGCAATGACTTTGATTTTAGAGCCCTTTGTTCTATGCCTACATGGTAGTTTTGTACACATTTTGTATTGGATATATTTGACATTGTATGCCTATATGGCATTCTCGTAAGCCTATATGGCTATTTTGTACCTATATTTCATACTTATATCGACATATATTGATGTATGCTCACATGGCTATTTGGTTAATACAAATATTTTTTTATCGATGGTGTCCATATTTGTATTCTAAATTCATGGTTCAATAGATATGAGTTATGTGTATTCAAGTGTATACTTTACAACTTACATGTATACTTTGTGACTTACGTGTGTTCCAATGTATACTTTGTGACTTACATGTTTTCATACATATACCTTGTATTCATGCATATACTTTGTATTAATTTGTGTATACTATGTATTCATGTGTATGCTTCAAGGCTTATGTGTTTTTGAGTACTTGTGCTTCCCTTATTCACATGTACATGCTTGACTTATTCACATGTATACTTATTAATTGGTTAGCCCTAGCATTGATGATTGTTTATCTTCAATATTAATTGATTGATGCTAAACAACTTTATCTAAAAGAGAAAAACACATTTTCAATTGGTATTTCATGAAATGATTCATAAAAGTATTCCAATATATTTAATCCTTTAATTGGAACAAATCAATTAAGAAAAGGATACATAATCTTCACAACACTTGCAAAACATAATATTCAATTAAGAAAATGGACTCAATGTTGTCCTAGACCCCCAAATAGGTCTATTTAGCAAAGCAACACCCTCTCAATCACTCTTCCAATCACAAGACACCATTGTTCAACATTTACCAGTCTACAAATCTACAAAATCCATATTTTTTAGGGTGTGATTGGCCCTCTAACCCCACTATCCTCTAAACCCTCACTTTTCTCAAATTTCACTAGGGTTTATTGAAAACCCCATATCCAGATGTCATACAACCTCAAAACCTCTTCCAACACTCTTCATTTTTCATACACAAACTTAATTGAACACCAAATTATGTTTCCCCTTGACTTTACCCACTTTTACTCCTTTAAACCTCTCGTTTTCATTCAAAACCCCTCTTTTCCCAAGTAGGGCATCATGCCATAACATACTTTTGACCTCCCTTTTCCTTACAAACCATTTGAACACATCAAACTCCACAACCTCACCCTATTTCAAACCTATTCTAACTTATTTTCAAGAATTTCTTCTTTTCACCTCATCTAGCCTTGCTTTTAAGGCCTAAATTCTAAATTTTGAATAGGGGCAGTGTTAGTAATCTCTTCTTATGCCTTTACCAATGCTATTTTCTTATTTTTTCTCCCTATCGTACTTACATAATTGACTCAAATGACCCCACACTAACTCAAAACTAAAAGCAAGATTACAAAATGGCCTATCATGGCCTTACTTGATATTATAATGACCAAAACCACTAAAATAGACCTTCTTCATCAAATGGAGGAACAAGGTGCCCTGCACCAATGATCATACGCTTTTTGTGTGGAATATTCAGACTTCTCAACTGTCATGTGTATGTTGCTCTTTTTGATTCTTTTGCATGCCATCATAAGGGATCAAGTCAATTGAACGTAGCTCGGAGAAATTCCCCATGTTTGGGTGCAAAAGAGGACCATGCCTAGCAAAAATCTACCTATCGAGATTCATTGGAGAAATTTGTTTGGTCACAGGAATTGCTAAATGAAAATTGCACCACTTTGCTACTTTACACTGCTTGCATTTCACACATTTTCTATCAAGTAAAAAATGGAAACCATAGGAAAACGACTCCGAGATAGAAAAAAACAAGAGAGGTTATTGTAGAGGGGCCCAACCCAATCACGTAGGCTTAGAAAAAGAGTAATATCCATCAAATTTTACGAGTAAGCATCATAGTTTACGAGTAATATCCCGTCAAAGTTTGCTTTCCTTTTGCACTTTAGACCCTTTAGGGATCAAGCCAGTTGAACATAGCTCAGATTGATTCTGTGTGTTTGGGTGTGAAAGATAACCATGCCTAGTGTTAACGTACCCATTTGGATGCGTTTGAATAGTCTGTTTGGTTATATGAGTTACAGAATGAAAGTTGCACCACTTTGCAACTTTCAAATACTTGCATTTGATAACTTTTTTTCTAAGTGAAAATCCACCACTACAGGAAAACCACTTCAAGATAGAAAAAACTAAGAGAATTTTTTGTAAAGGAACCCAACATGATCCCATAAGATCAGATGAGAAGTCTCTAAGCATCATGGTATCCGAGTAACAATATGCTGAAGTTTGCAGCCATTTTGCACTTTGGACTCTTAAGGGATCGATCCTGTTGAATGTAGCTCAGAGTGATTCTATGTGTTTGGGAGCGAAAGAGGACCATACCTAGTGTAAAAAAACCTATTCAAATGGGTTGGAACAGTCTGTTTGGTCACACGAGTTTCAAAAATTAGGTTTCACCACTTTGCAACTTTGCATTGTTTGCATTTGACACATTTTCGATCAAGTGAAAATTCGCCACCATAGGAAAAAAAATTTGAGATAGAAAAAATTGAGAGAGGTTTTTGTAGAGGGGCCCAACGTGATCCCATAGGATTAGACAAGAAGTTTCTAAGAATCACGATATCCAAGTAACAGCATGCTGACGTTTGCACCATGTTGCACTTGAGACTCTTAAGGGATCGATCTAGTTGAATATAGCTCAGAGTGATTCCATGTGTTTAGGTGAAAAAGAGGACCATGCCTAGCATAAACATACCTATTTGGACATGTTGGAATAGTCCGTTTAGTCATATGAGTTGTAGAACAAAATTTGCACCACTTTGCAACTTTCAACTACTTGCGTTTCACAATTTTTTCCCCAAGTGAAAATCTGCCACCATGAGAAAACCACTCTAAGATAGCAAAAATTGAGAGAGTTTTTTGTAGAGGGTCCCAATGTAATCCCATAGGATTAGATGAGAAGTTTCTAAGTGTCATGGTATTCGAGTAATAACATACTGAAGTTTGCACCATTTTGTACTTTGGACTCTTAATGGATCAATCTGGTTGAAGGTAACTCGAACCGATTCTGCATGTTTGGGTGCAAAAGAGGACCATGCCTAGCATAAAATACCTATTCAGACACATTGAAATAGTCCATTTGGTCACATGAGTTGCAGAAAGAAATTTGCACCATTTTGCAGCTTTCAACTACTTGCATTTGACAACTTTTTCCCCAAGTGAAAATCCGCCACCACGGGAAAACCACTATGAGATAGCAAAAATTGAGATATTTTTTTTGTAGAGGGGCCCAATGTGATCCCATAGGATTAGGAAAGAAGTTTCTAAGCATCACGGTATCTGAGTAATAAAATGCTAAAGTTTGTAGCCATTTTGCACTTTGGACTCTTAAGGGATCGATTTAGTTGAACGTAGCTCGAAGTGATTCTGCGTGTTTGGGTGTGAAAGAGAACCATTCCGAGCATAAATTTATGTATTCAAATGCATTGGAATAGTCTGTTTGGTCACATGAGTTGCAAAATAAAAGTTGCACCATTTTACAACTTTGCACTACTTGCATTTGACAACATTTTCCCCATGTGAAAATCCGCCACCATGGGAAAACCACTCTAAGATAGAAAAAACTGAGAGAGGCTTTTGTAGAGGGTCCCAATGCAATCCCTTAGAATTAGACAAAAAATTTCTAAGCATCATGGTATTTTATTAACAACATGCTAAATTTTGTAGCCATTTTGCACTTTGGACTCTTTAAGGGATTGATCTAGTTGAATGTAGCTCAGAGTGATTCCGCATATTTTGGTGTGAAAGAGGACCACACATAGTATAAATGTACCTATTTGGATGCAATGGAACAGTCCATTTGGTCACACAAGTTGTAGAACGAAAGTTGCACCACTTTGCAACTTTGCACTGCTTGCATTTGACACTTTTTTCATCAAGTGAAAATTGGACACCACGGGAAAACCACTCCAAGATAACAAAAATCAAGAGAGGTTATTGTAGAGGGGCCCCACATGATCTTATAGGCTCAGATAAATATTTTGTAAGTGCCATGGTTTTCGAGTAATACCCCATCAAAGATTGTTACTCTTTTGCACTTCGGACCCTTAAGGGATTGAGCCGGTTGAACGTAGCTCAGAGCTATTCCACATGTTTGGTTGTGAAAGAGGACCATGCCTAGTGCAAATGTACCATGTACTTAGAAGAAGATCAATAAAATTCATTGTTTCCTTGCATTTTTCTATATTTTTACCAGAAATTTGATGTTTCCTTAAACTGTACAGTTCTGTATAAGGTGATTATGTTCTATTTTTGAATCTCTTTATGTTTCCACATACCTAATACATATTTAGAAACCAATTTTAATGTTAGGGTTATTATTTGGTGAAAGGGAATAAGTTTTATGGGGTTTGTGTTGCTACCCCTGTAGATTTTGATGGAAAAGGGCATGAAAAATGAGGTTTCACCCTAGGGTTTGATAAAATATTTCATCTAGAGGTTGGTTGATTGTCTTTTAAGTTTGTGTAGGTGATTTTAAGAAAGTATGAGGCAGTGACATATTCTGGTAAGATGTGGAACCATTCCTTTCAATAAACCTTCCTCATACTAGCATAAAATAAGGGTTTTGTGGTTTGGTTTGGTGTAGTGAATTTATCCTAAGAAAAATTGTGGATTTGAGGGTTTGGATACATGAGAATTGCTACCCCAACAAGTTTGGGGGGATTTTTAATTTTTAAAGGTATGTTCCTTTGTAAATTAGCCCTAGTTAGCCTAATGAGGACAATGAAGGTAATTTTTGATGCACATGTTCCAAGACAATCATTATTGATTCTGAAGTATGTGTTGTAACTCAATAATTGTTATATAGATCAGTCATTTGTTTGTGAAGTCATTTGAGAAGTTTGTGAGAAAAGTTCTAAAACTAGGGTCTGCTGTCCTACTAGACAAGGCAAAGTGAAGGGTAAAAATTGAAGAAATAGAGAGTTGTTGGTTGAAACTTTGTTTGAAACTCATTCACTTGAGGTTTTCTAAAGATTGACACCCCTTGCTTACAATTTCAAATTGAAAAAAACCTAATTGTAATCCATTCCACTGACCTACTTAACCCTACATCAGTGGAATGGAAATCTTATCACTTAATGGACTCTCAAAACCTTGTTTTGAGGGTTACAAACTAGTTAGAATAAAATTGTTTTTATTTCCTCAAATCTGAGTTAAAAGACTTCAAAATAATTTCAAAAGTTACCTAACTCCTTGCTCTGAAGAAAAATAATCAAAAATCAAAGTATAAGGTGTTGTACAATCCTCACAAGCTTGAAAAAAAAAAAAAGTGTTGCAAATAAAAAAAATATCATCCTTTATTTACTAATTTTGCAATTGTGCAACTAATGCAAGTTTTACATTTTTACACCAAATGACATCTTTTGTGAAATATCACTTCTCTAATCATCTAATGACCTTTTTGAGATTTTGAATACATTACATATGACCTTCACAAGACCTTTTTCACATTGTTTACATTTCAAAATTCAAATTTTGCAAATTTTCTTGTTGAAGGCATTTAGAGAACACGGTGCTCCTACACCAAAGATGAACTCCAAAATTACAATATTTGAGTAAATATCATTACAATTAAATCTCATTACAATGCCTTAGGTAATTCATTCTCGCAGATCTTTTACAATGTCACTCATCAATTTGAGATTCTCTTTAAATGTTTACATCATAGGTGCTCATTATGAGGTTAACTTCAATTGAGTAACTTGATATTCCCTCGCTAAGCTTCACATGCTCTTTTATAATGGCTTCAAATTAGAATTGAGATTTTTCAAGATCATCAACATAAGGATGTTGCATTTCTTTTTTGGCTGATATTCTCTTTGATGGCTCATAAATCAACATTTTCTGCAATGAGAGACCAATCAATTTTTAGTAGTTTACTTACAAATACACAAAGTAAAAGAGAAAAAGAAAGAGCATCCAAAATGGAAATGAAAAGAGATGGAAGGCACTTACAGATAGGAATTCTGGTCTCTCAACTTAGTCACTCTTGGTCATACATCTTCATTGGGAGTTCAAAGATACCTATTGCAGACAACACCTCTCATGAATAGACTAACTTGAAATTTGAGATGCTCTTATTATGTCTACATCATATCTGCTCATGATAAGGTTAACTTCAAATAAATAACTTAAAATTTTCCCTCACCAAAATTTACACACACTTTTGTAATGGTTTAAAATCATGATTGAGATTTGTCAAGATCATCAAAATAAGGATGTTGCATTGGTTTTTTGGCTAAGATTCTCTTGGATGGCTCATAAATCTGCATTTTCTACAAGGGGACACCAATCAATTTTTAGTAGGTTACTTACAAATAGGCAAAGTAAAAGAAGATGATAGCATTTCCATCAAACAAATTAATGTGTATACAAGTATAAATTAATAAGAACTAATGTGCATACTTACAAATTAATCCAAAAAACCATCTGGGTCTGCTCTACTCTTTATTGTGTCAAGTATTGCCTCTTGGTCAGACTCATGGACCTTCCACAAGACCTTGTTCAAAGGTCTACCCCCATATTTGGTCAAATGAACAATGGATGCTATGATAAGGTTCGATTAATGAAGAATCTTATGATGCGTGTCAAAGTCTTGAAATAGCCAATGTTTAACATTCTTATGTGGGTACCTTCTAAGCCACGTTCCAATAACAACAACCAAGCTTGTAGGGTATTCGATGTTTTCTCCATCTATAACTGGGGCCTCCAATTTATTTTGGGACACAATGATACAAGTAATAGTTTGTTCCCTCTTTGTTGTCTTCATCTACAATAACTGCATAAAATTTCCCTACATTGATATGTGCAACAAATCTCTTGAAATTAGTCAACATTATGAATACACTACAAAGTAATATAATAATATGGAATTTCAAAAACTAAGCAAGCAGATATATTACCTAGTTGAACTAGATATGATACATGGTAAAAGTCAACCGATGATTCCATCTGTGTTAGTTCCAATGCCATTGGAGGGAAATAAGTGTGAAGTGGGCTAAGATAACTTGTAAACCATTTTTCAACCCACTCCCCTAACTCACAATCATTCTAGGCTTGCATTGTATATGAAGAACAAAATCATGCCATCTTTCATGTATCGATACTCCATGAACCTACATTTGAGCTAAGGAAAGAGTGTAGCTCACTCGATCTTGTTAGTGTACAACAATCCTCATATGGTGCAATGTTAGTATCATCCATCAACCAAAAATATCTACAAACTGAATATGTACCTTCATTACCTAGACCCATCAAAACATTACACCACTTGATGATTGATATTGCATCTGCCAACTTTACATTGTCTTTATACTTTAACTCTTCTCGTGCTAATACTATTTTCACGCATGCTCTTGCACCATCATGCTCCCCCTTTCCATGCTTGGCCTAAAAAAATTTCCACATATGTTGTACACCTATAATGACATGCATCCTACTCAACTAGTAGAACATGTGCGAGTTCTTGAACTGTGCTACACAGTTATCCAACCATATTATATGTCGACCATATGCTATGCCCCTCTGAGCCAAATCACTGTAGAACATCTGGAATAAAGCTTGCACGAACTCTAGAGAATGTGTGTGATCATCACTAATATAAAATTGATACTCCCTCAATACCTTCCTTTGGTCCTCTATACTATTAGCTGCTTGGATGAATTCTATTTGCACAAATATCAAAACCTGTGTGGAGTAGTAATATTGTGACTACACCTCACACTATAGCTATAGAGTGTAGTTCTCTACAAAGTCAACCATTAATACTATGTTGTCAACTGGAAAGGTGCCTTTGCAAAGCTTGAATTGTGTGTTCAGCCATCGAGCTTTATGGGTATTCCTTGCATACTTATACACTATATTGTCACAAAAGATGGACATAAACTGATACACTAGAATCTTCTGAATAACCAAATCACACATTTTTTCTTGAGACCCGTCTTTTGTAGCATATGCCACTATTTTATACTTCTCAAACTCTACTAGTTTTTGTCCCACCTCATTTGTGGTTTCCATATGTTGACATACTGGCATACATTGCAAGCCACTGCAACACTCACATGTACCATCCAAGCATGCTATCCTGTAGAATATTTGGCCATCCTCTATTTCACATAATTTTTTTGATAAGAACTCTCTTGAAGATTTTTGTTTGGCTTCTATGCCATAATCCTGCAAAACATCGTTAGTATGCAAATCACAACATATAGAACGATAAACATCATAATGGTTAGAGAATTCAATATGTATTCTACAACAACAAGTAGTGCATGTTTGATTTATCTTGACATAAAAAGGTTTAATCATTTCAAAAGAAAATTGACAAATACTAATTTGAGGATAATCCATTTGAAATTTATGAAAAAATTGGGTTTGAGTCATATCCAAAATATGCTTTGGATGTGGCTCATAGTTCCGACTACCGATTCTCCTTCTTACAACATCCCTTTGATCCAGAGATGGCCTTGTCTTATTCTTCCAATACTCTTCAATTGTTCTCAATGCTTCAACAATTTTTTTTTATCTTTTTGTGGTAATCTCCCTAAGAACGCCCATAATTCATTTGAATTGGTTCCCTCAATTATTTGCTGCCTTTGAATGGCTTTTGATAAAAAAATTCTACTAATTCTCATTTTTTCACTCATCTTTCTAATGAGATGAGCTCTCTTTGTTTGACTCCTTACCAAAGTCGATGTAATGACACGTCATGTAACATTACTATCCTTTGAGCATGAGGTTTTACCCACACTCTCATATACATCCATTAGATTCTTCACAATAGTTTTTTCACTCGATGCATTCAATGTTCTCAACCCAAGAGTCTTCATGATGTCTCTATACTTTATACCCTACATCATTTTAACAAATGGTTGACATCTTGTGGTCTCATTTAGCCTTTCAAAGTAGAATTTCCAAATCTTATCAGCATATCTTCTATAACTATGTGTTGGAATCTTACCTTCTATGTGCTACAAAATATCCTCATCAATATTAATCAAATACTTTAGCTTTCTACAAAAAATTCTAGGTGGTGTTCTCCTAGGTACGTACATCTCAACATTAGGAATTTCATCAATATTTAATTGAGGTGTGCTAGATTGTGTACCTTTGATTGAGGGTGGAGTAGAAAACATACCTTGAGGTTCTCGTGGGGATAATGGTATACCTTCTTCATCAAATCTAAGTGATGATGTACCCTCTACTTGAGATGCGTTGGATGGTGTCCAACCATATTCACTTGTGATAGATGATGTCCCTCCATATTCACTTATTGTAGTTGGTGTCCCTCCATATTCACTTGTGCTTAATGGTGTCCCTTTGTATTCACTTTCCATAGAGGGTGTGTCTCCAACCATGGTATTTAAATTTTTCTTACCACGATGCTTTCACATTCATGCCCTTTGTGCTACCAAATCATGTTCTCTTTTTTACGGTGGAGGTTCCTCTTCAGTTGGCTTGTTTTCATCAATAGTACCCAATTTCTTATTTTCATGATATGCCCTCAACCGTTCTCTCTTCTTTTCTTTGAAGGTTTCATACTCTTCGTCTGTTAGTTTATTCCTTCTTTTTTTCTTCGGCATGACAGATAATTTTACTTGTAGCATGGTAATGAGATGAATATTAGTTCCTAAAATATTTATCCATTCAAATAAATGAAATATATGTCATTCAAGGCTTCATAAAAATACTTACAATCATCTTATACATTAATATTTCTAGCATAGACAAAGGTGGTGCAGGGGAATGCCATGATTGTAAGATAGGAAAAATTACATTGTTTTCCTTGTGCAAATGGGGTGTTAAAGAAGGGTTTTGATGAAATTTTGAAGGAACCTTCCATGTAATGGTTGTTTGAGTTTTTGGAAGGAATTTTTGAAGTGTTGTTGGTATTGGTGAGGTTTGGTAAGGCCAATTGTCAAGACTTTCAATAAACCCTAGGCTAGTTACATGAAAGTTAAGGGTTTGGTGGTACATCATGTTAGATGTCAAGGCTCTGAGAAATAATGGTTGAATTTCTTGTCTGGTAAGACAATTAGTGACTATTAGTTGAGATTTGGTGTAAAAAAAGTGTTTTGGAGGTACCTCCTTTGTAAAAGAGGGCTATTTGGTGGCCTAGAAGGTAGGGCAACCTATTGGTTTTCAATATTGTTGCAAATAAACCTCTTGAAACCTTTTGGTATGTTGCGTTAGGAGTTGAAATGTGTCTTAGATGATGTTTGTTAGGTCTTTGTATGGCATTCTCTAAAAGATATTGAGAAAAAGCAGTGTTGGAGGGCTACAAGCCTTTAGGTGTGTGTTTGGGATAAGTAGAGTGTTGTTTTAGTTTGATCATTTTGAGTTGGTTGGGGTCTTCACCACCTAGGTTTCTATCATGCTACCCCTACATTCTAAACCCTAACCTATTGGCAAGCTAGTGGAGCATTGGCAAGCTAGCTAACTCACTAGCTTTCCAATGCAGGTTGAGAAGGTAGGGGCAGCGTATGCCTCATAGAAATGGGGTGTCATGGTGATGTACATCACCATGACACCCCATTTCTACATCACCATGACACCCCATTTCTATGAGGCATACGCTGCCCCTACCTTCTCAACCCTACCGCATTGGCAAGCTCTTGGAGCGTTGGCAAGGTAGCTCACTCACTAGCTTGCCAATGTCATAGGGTTACGAAGGTAGGGGCAGCGTATGCCTCTTAGAAATGGGGTGCCATGGTGATGTATAGGGGAAGCATCTCCCCCCATGCATCACCATGGCACCCCATTTCTATGAGGCATACACTGCCCTTACCTTCTCAACCCTACCACATTGGCAAGCTAGATCACTCACTAGCTTCCCAATCTAGTAGGGTTGAGAAGGTAGGGGAAGTGTATGCCTCATAGAAATGGGGTGTACATCACCATGAAACCCCATTTATATGAGGCATACCCTGCCCCTACCTTCTCAACCCTACCGCATTGGCAAGCTAGTGGAGTATTGGAAAGCTAGCTCACACATCACGGTGATGCGGCAGGGTTGAGAAGGTAGGGGCAATGTATGCCTCATAGAAATGTGTATGTACACATTTCTATGAGGCATACACTGCCCCTACCTTCTCAACCCTGCCGCATCACCGTGATGTGTGAGCTAGCTTTCCAATGCGGTAGGGTTGAGAAGGTAGGGGCAGGGTATGCCTCATATAAATGGGGTGTCATGGTGATGTATGTGGCAGGGTTGAGAAGATAGGGGAAGTGTATGCCTCATAGAAATGGGGTGTCATAGTGATGTACATCACTATGACACCCCATTTATATGAGGCATACACTGCTCTACATCACTATGACACCCCATTTCTATGAGGCATACACTGCCCCTACCTTCTCAACCCTACTACATTGGCAAGCTAGTGGAGCATTGGCAAGCTAACTCACTCACTAGCTTGCCAATGTGGTAGGGTTGAGAAGGTAGGGGAAGCATATGCCTCACAAAAATGGTTTTTCATGGTGATATAATCACCATGACACCCCATTTCTATGAGGCATATGCTGCCCCTACCGTTTCAACCATTTCTAAGACCAACCTGAACACAATTTTAAGGTTTGAAAGTCATTTAAAATGGTGTATTGAAACATTCCTCTCATTGTGGCCACTCTAACTTGAGGAATTGGTCTTCCACATCACTAAAAAGGTGTGGGAATATTGAGTGTGTATAGGGGAGGTCAAGAGTTGAGTTGGGCATGAAGCCCTAGAGTGAAATTTGGTGTTTTTCATGTGAATTTGAGAGGTTTTGGCATGATAAAGTGAGTATTGCATTATGTCATCATTGTTTCTTGTTGAATTGAGTTTTTTCAGGCCATTTTAGACCTATTTGAGGTGGTGGCATGTTTTGATAAGGTTGGGAAGTGTGTTTTCCAATAAGTTGTAGGTTATTTGGCTTAAAAAGAGGGTTTTTGGTTTTGGCATCTTGGTGGATGAATTTACAATAAATAATTGTGAATTCTTTGGTATAAATACATATAAATTTCTTCCCACATGTTTTTGGAGGTTTTGGTCAAGTTTCAAGATAAGTTTCTTTCCTAAAGTGTCCTAATTTGAGGCCTAGTTGGCATAGAAAGCCTGATTTGAGAAAGTTGTTACAAAGTAACCAATAGTGGTTTGTTGGCATGTGATTGTGTACCCTGAATGGTCCTTGAAATGTTTCAAGTATTGGTCTAAAAGAATCTTATCAAGAAGAAATACCCAATTGAATGTGTTGGAAATGGTACAAGGAAGAGTGCTAATTTGGTGAAAAGTGAAGAGTTTTGAGAATTGTGACTTGTGAATTGTTGTTGTTGGTTGATTTTTTGTGTTTTTTTGTGTTGTAGGACCTCCCTTGGTTGTATCACAATTCAAATTCTTTGTACATTCTTCCATTTTGAGCCATGATTGCAAGATAGGCTGCACCTTTCCCCATGTTGCTAACTTAGCCTTCAATAAAGAGTCTTCTAACAGTAGAGAGAAGGGTTAGAATCCATTGTAGGTAGACTAATCAAGGAAACATTTAAAATATATCACAAATAAAAGTGATGAGGTAGGTTTAGTGATGAGGTAAATTTAGAAATAGAGATGAAAACCAAAATAGTTTCTAAGATCTATCAATGTGGGAGGAGTATATTCCAATTTTTTATAGAGATGTATGGAAAATTTGGTAGCATAGACAAGGCAATGAGCTGCTTGGTATAATTGTTTGATAAAATACCTCAATGAAGGCTTTGGAGAGTGGTATGCTCATCCATAATAAAGGATTTAGAAATGATGTTTTATTTTACTTCCTTAAAACGTATGTCATATATATGTGTATACAAAATGTGGAAGCATACACAAGGTAAGTCAATTGTGAAATAACAAAATACCTCAAAGAGATGTGGTTTAAAAATGTAATTGGAAAGTGTATAGAATTGTGTAATTTAAAATGTGCATTGAAAACCTAAGGTTATAATGACAAACAAACAATAATCAACATGGAATATGAAAAATAACAAAAATGAAATCAAGCCATAATAGAATGAAAGAAAAATGTGTAAAGACTTCACATACCTAAAAAACTAGAGTTTCAAATGGAGGAGTTCAACCCAATTATGTAGCCTTAGCTTCTTCTTTCTTCAAAATCAACAATTTTACTTTTTCAAAAGCTTTTTCCCCTCCAAAATTCAATTGTATATCAGTTTTCAATGGAATTCAAACTTGAATTGATATTATATGTCTTTCAACATGAAAACTCTGCTATTTAATGCAAAGGTGGTAGAAAGATCATGAAAAAGGTGGTGGAATGTGAAAAACATGCATGCACACTTCACAACATCATCAAAAAGCTTCTTTTAGTCGAAGCACACATAGAACTAGGAGAATATGCAAAATGTTGGCTTTGAGATCATGGGTATATTGTGTTTTTTAACCATTTT